>RJWK010041062.1:0-19719 GCA_004363435.1 Platanista minor
TTTTTTTTTTTTTTTTTTTTTTCGGTACGTGGACCTCTCACTGTTGTGGTCACTCCCGTTGCGGAGCACAGGCTCCGGACACGCAGGCTCAGCGGCCATGGCTCACGGGCCTAGCTGCTCCGCGGCATGTGGGATCTTCCCAAAACGGGGCACGAACCCGTGTCCCCTGCATCGGCAGGCAGACTCTCAACCACTGTGCCACCAGGGAAGCCCCACCTTCCTCTTCTTATAAGGACACCCGTCCTATCAAATTAAGGTTCCACCCTAATGACCTCATTTAATCATAATTACCTCCTAAAAGACCCTATCTCCAAATATAGTCACATTGGGTCTTAGGGCTTATACGTATAAATTTGGGGGAGGGGGGACACAGTTTAGTTCATAGCACCGTGTATCACTGGCTCTGTTGTGTATCACTCAGTCTTTGGTTGGCCACGTTGGAAACTGGTCTTACTAACCCTTCTGCGCTTCAGGAACACCAGTTCTCTCTGAAGAAGATGCTCTAAGAAGGATTTGAATAAAGGCACAAGTGTGCTTCTGCTCTAATTCATAACGTTTTATTCAAACCTCTTATAGCACTTCTTATAAGTCTTCCTAAGCTAAGCAGTTGTGATGTGTACTTATATTCATAACTGTTTTTACATATGTGGTTTTCTTTTTGCTTTCTGTTACTTTCCAGATCTACTTTTCTCTCTTCTCCATCTGATTTTCTGCCTTGGAAAGTGATCATGTGCACTTCTCCTGCTATCCTGTGGGTTTGGGAGCTGCAACTGGAAATAATGAGAAGGTAGAAGACGAGTAAGACCAGGAGGTTAATTCTTGCAGCTCCCTTCCTGCAGGGTTTACCAAGGCTGCCTGTATTTTCCAACTGAAGGTCTCTGCTCCTCTCAAGGAAGCTTTCTCTACATCATTCTCTCCACCTTGAGTCTAGTAAATACTTTCTTCCCTCATCCTTTTGGGCCTAGGGGTGGGTAACAGAGTCCCTGATGCTAAGCCCAAGGCACTGCACTACCTCTTGTAGTTCCTTTAAACCCAGCTGATGCATTTGTGAATAGTCCCTTTGTTTATAAACCTTAAAAGTATCCTGAATATGCCATTCATTTCATAGAAAGGCACGACTGCTAGAAAATGCATCATGATGCCAGCTTTCCATTCTTGTTTATTCTTCTTGAATCAACTTACATGCACGTAATTTCCCAGGAAAATCACTTGTATTGACTGGGATGATGTTGTCGCCATTTGGAGATGCTTAGCCACAAAGCATTCTAGGTGTTCAGTAGTATGTAGGGAAATGGAGGGGAAGCTGGGATGACTGGGGGGGCACTGGTCTCCACTGGAGTGTGGTGGGTGAAGTCCAATCACAGTGTCCAGAACTGCATGTAGAACCTGATTCCTGGGACTTCCCTGGCAGGCTAGTAGTAAAGACTCCACACTTCCACTCTAGAGGGCGTGGGTTCCATCCCTAGTTGGGGAAGTTCCACATGCCACACAGCGCGGCCAAAAAAACAAAAAACAAAAAGCACCTTCCACAAAAAGAAAAGAGGGGCTTCCCTGGTGGTGCAGTGGTTGAGAATCTGCCTGCCAATGCAGGGACACGGGTTCGAGCCCTGGTCTGGGAAGATCCCACATGCCGCGGAGCAACTGGGCCTGTGAGCCACAACTACTGAGCCTGCGCATCTGGAGGCTGTGCTCCGCAACAAGAGAGGCCGAGATAGTGAGAGGCCCGCGCACTGCCATGAAGAGTGGCCCCCGCTCGCCGCAACTAGAGAAAGCCCTTGCATAGAAACGAAGACCCAACACAGCCAAAAATAAATAAATAAATTTATTAAAAAAAAAAAAAAAAAAAGTAAAGAATCTGAGCCCTATCCAGGCTGGGGCTGAGATTCAAGGGAGTAACAACTACTTCCGGAGTCCATCCAATTTCAAGACAACAGATTGGAAATAGCCTCTACCACTCACATATATTAAGGTAAAATGTTTCCATAATGCTAAATGTATGTATTTCCCCTGTGGGATTCAATAAAGTTCCCTTTATTTTCAGTTAATAAGTAATGCTTCCCTTAACCCTCCACTCTTATTTCCCCCTGAATCACTCTTGTGCCCCAAAGTTGCCTATCCTAATTCTAAGCAGTTATATTAATCAAGAACAGTTACCACACAGTGGCCTAAATCTTGGCCTTTAGAGCAAAGGAGAGCTATGCTCAGGTAGCGTCTCCATCATGTAGTAGCTGTCATCGATAACTGGGGATACTCTTAGTATTTGTCTTGAGGGGTTGTTGTGAGACATTAATAAGGTTACTTAGTAGACTGCTTAGCTCAGTTCCTTGCAGACAATAAGCATGGAATAGATACTGGCCACACTCCTCCTCCCCCGACCCTCCCCAGCCGCTCAGCAACATGCAGCGGGAGCTTCATGGTCCTGGATGGCCAACCTGCCTTAGGAGCCTTCTCAGCTCATTTTGGTTGTTATAGAGGATGGGGTTCAACCCACATGGAAGGGCAGCTTTGCACAGTAGCAGAAGTTCTTTAAATGTGACTGGAACCCAGACATAGCCCAGTTCCAGAAAGGTGGCTGGATGGGGAAGCTGAGGACAGCAGCAACCTCAACAAGTCCAGAGGGTAATGGGCTTTAAGAGCATGATTAAAGCATGACTGTCCACCCTGGCCAGGATTTGTTCTGCAACTGAGGGCAGGGGCATCATGGCCAGCCCTAGAAGCTAGAATGGGGGAGCATGGAATTGAAAGCCAAGAAATTGGGGTCAGTTCTCCCAGCTCTAATATCCTTTGTCAGTGAATAGTGGTTGAGTGAGTAGAAGGAGAAAGCATGGTCCCAGAGTTTTCAGGAGAAGACACAAAAATTTTCATCAAATAGGGCAGATTGTGATCTGTGTTTGTTTCCTGTTTGATATTAGATGTTCAAATGTATTGGAAATATTTTTTTTCTTAGTTCCAACTGATACTATGAGCAGTAATAGCTGAAATTTGTTGAGTGCCTACCATGTACCAGTGCTTTTTTGTTTTTTGCATCTTAATTGCAAGATAAGTATGGCAATTATTCTAGTTTAGAGATGAAGAAACAGGCACAGAGATGATAAATAAATTGATAAAGTTCTCCTAGTTAGCAAACATCAGGACCAGCATTACGTCTGAGTCAACTCTTAATAATTACGAGGCTTCAGGTTTCTGATCATATTCTCATTTGTATCTCCTAACCAGGGAATCCCTGTGGGTTCACTCACAGGGATTGCTGTGTTTACCTGTTCAATCCAGGGATTAGTCAGGTTTTTACTGCATTTCCCTAGCCTGAGGTAAAGAGTCATCTTAAATACCTTGCAAAGACAGGTGCTGCTGGTGAGATTTCTTAGTGTGATTTCTTCTGAATCTCATCTAGATGATCATGGATAGGTCAGAATCTTTGATGACAAATCCAGCAGTCTGAAAGGTTACCCTCCTTAACAATGGCCTGGGAGATACGGATGAGTCTTTCCAGGCCAATGTCAAAGTAAAGGAAATAAGAAAAGCAAGGGTTTCATGTTTAGCTAAAGTAGGAAGTCTTGATCTGGCATCTTGGGTGAAAGCAATCTCCCTTGATGTCAGTTACTTCTCTTCCTTGTTAATTTGATTCGGAGGTCTCCAGGATTTGTACAGGACCAGGTGGCAGGTGGAGTTTTCCTTAGCTGTGAGATAGTTGTGTACCCAAGTCTTAATACCTTCTAGTTTTGCATCAGTGGCAGTGGTCAGGATGATTTAGTAGGCAGCATAGTTACAGACAACTAGACTAACTCCTTATTTATTCCTTCTATCTCAAAAGCAAATATTTTGGAAAGAACCGTGGAACTGGATTTCTACTTCTGGCTTTTCACTTTCTAGCCATGTCACCTTAGACAAATGACTTCATTTCTCTGAGCCTCAGTGTCATCATCTATACACTGGGAAAATAATATCTACCTCATGGAAACAGGTATTAAATGATATATGAAAAGTCTTAGCATAGAATAGATGCTAATTTATGACCATTCCTACTTTTCTCTTCTTTTATTACATTCTACTCCAAAAGGTCATCCATCATTTTGGATGCCTCCAGTGACAGGAACCTCACCACTTCCCTGGGACTCTTATGCTGGTCCATTACAGAACAACACTGATTTTTAGAGAATTAGCTTTTTTTTGGGGGGGGTGGTACGTGGGCCTCTCACTGTTGTGGCCTCTCCCGTTGTGGAGCACAGGCTCTGGATGCGCAGGCTTAGCGGCCATGGCTCACGGCCCAAGCTGCTCCGCGGCATGTGGGATCTTCCCGGACTGGAGCACGAACCTGTGTCCCCTGCATCGGCAGGCGGACTCTCAACCCCCGTGCTACCAGGGAAGCCCAAGATTAGCTTTTTATAATAAAATGCTATCCTGAGGTCAGTTCTCTGAGTTGAATAGGCTAAGTTAAATCTCTCTTTCACACTATTGACCTTTTTATATCATGAAGCTAATAATCATCATGACCTCCTAAGTTTTTTCTTCTCCAAAGTAAACACCCTGTAGTTACTTCAAACATCCCTCAAGTGAAAAGCCTGTGAATTATTTCACTAGACTAATTTCTTTGATAGTGACATTCACTGATTTCTTTTTTCATTTAAAAAACAATTTCCCAAGAAGCAAATGTTCACTATATAAAAAGGAAAAATATACAGACTTAATAAAATGAAAATAATGATTTCTGAGGCAGTTGTTTCTCTTTCACAGTTCACCCTGGGGAATCTTCATTCCTTTGCTATCATGAGTTAACTGGCACATGCTGCTGATAGAATAGCTCTCCTGGCCTGAAATTAGGTGACAAAATATAAATTAAGTTCCTCGTTAGAGATAATTGAGAAGTGGATGAAGAAAGCATTGCTGAACCCTCTACAAGATGCAGATACCACATTAATCTGCCTCATTTGGTACTGCCATTGCCTCAAATTACAAATTCACTGTACTTTCATTTGTATTTGTACTGAAGGAGAGGACCTGCCCAGAGAATTCAAGAAATTAGATGGGACCTGTATAATTTGGTCAAGAACAACATCCATTTCCCAGATCTTGGGTGATAGAAATCATCACCTGTTCTGTAAAGTCAGGTAATTAGTACATCCAGTTGTTATTTCCCATGACAATCTTGTCTAGAACTTCTTATCAGTATCCTTGTGATTATCTGATTGAAGTGTTTACTGAAACCATTATTTCTTGAATTGTCCAGGGTGTTAACTTCCAAGTTCAATCATCTCCTAGCTCCCAAATCCCAGTCCTCTCATAGTTTTGAATACCTAGAATACATTGGATGTTTACAAAGAGAAGCTTATGTAGCCAGCATGGCCAGGGAAGCTAGGCACTCCCAAATGCAGAAGAAGTAGTTTCCAGGATTTAGGTGTAGTTTATACAGTCCTAAATGTATTCTCTATCATGTCAGTCCACTATGTGTAATAAGAAAACGTATGTGGTCTCTATCAGTGTCTTAGCTACCATAATGCATGCACATGCACACACACAACATGAAAGACAACTCAGGAAGAATTGGGTCTGAGGTCTAGCTTTGCTTACATCCCTCAAGGCTGAATTATATCTGTTCTTTCCAACCTTAAATCCTCCTTTTTGTGAACCTAAGCATTTCCTTTACTCACTGCTAGTGGCCTGATTTCTACTTATCCATTGAGTTGATGATAAAGTTCCAAATTTGTAGCTGACATGTGGAGCGTCCTCCCATTCCTGGATGTGTAAAGCTCTGTAGCTCACAGTGAAAAATGATGAGGAAAAAAATGAGGATCATGGAAGAAAATTAGAGTCAGAAGCTCTTTAGTACTGAGGATTAGATTCCAAGTCATGGGATAGCAGTTTCTTCCTGGATTGTTCGACTACTTGTTTGTTTTTCTTGGACAAGCGTATGAAAGTGAAGAGGAATTTGGATCCCCAGAAGCAAGGTACTATAGAGCTCCACAAACCTCTGCAGTATAAACCCAAACTGCTCTTTGACCACAAAGGCAGGAGTTTCTGTACTGTTCATCATTGTATCTTCAGCTCCAGGCACTTAATGGGTGTTCAATAAATGCTTGTTGAATAAATAAAGGATTGAATAATGAATGAAAGTTAAATGACTTTTTTTATGCTTTGTGTCTTCTCTATGTTTATTTTATTTTTTAAAAAATTTTATTCTTTTTCATATTCTTTTCCATTATGCTTTATCACAGTATACTGAATATAGTTCCCGTGCTATCCAGTAGGAACTTGCTGTTTATCCATCTTATGTATATTAGTTTGCATCTGCTAATCCCAAACTCCCAATCCTTCCCTCTCCCACCACTTCAGCTTGGCAACCACAGGTCTGTTCTCTTTGTCTGTGACCCTTCTATGTTTATTTTATTTTTCTTTCTTCCTTCTTAGTTTTTGCCAAGTCTTTTTGAAAATTCTGGGCTATCTCATATGCTTAGGGATTAAGTTTTAGAAAACTTGCATCAGTAGTTGGGCCAGAGGTTAAAAGTGACATATGGACATGATGTATTCTTGGAGCCGTTAAGGGGGTGGCTTGGGGCAGAAGTATGAATGGAAGAAAGAAAAGGAGGCACCCATGAAGTCAAATCCAGGGATCCAGGTTCATCTATGGTGGAATTTTAATCTTTGTTTCAGAGAGAAGGCTGATTGCTTCATACATGGGGCATTCTGCAAAACGGTCTTTATTTCTTTGTTTTTTTTTTTTTTTAGGCGCATATATTTTTATTTTTTTATTTTTAACATCTTTATTGGAGTATAATCGCTTTACAATGGTGTGTTAGTTTCTGCTGTATAACAAAGTGTATCAGCTATACGTACACCTATATCCCCATATCCCCTCCCTCTTTTGTCTCCCTCCCACCCTCCCTATCCCACCCCTCTAGGTGGTCACAGAGCACCGAGCTGATCGCCCTGTGCTACATGGCTGCTTCCCACTAGCTATCTGTTTTACATTTGATAGTGTATATAAGTCCATGCCACTCTCTCACTTTGTTCCAGCCTACCCTTCCCCCTACCCGTGTCCTCAAGTCCATTGTCTATGTCTGTGTCTTTATTCCTGTCTTGCCGCTAGGTTATTCAGAACCTTTTTTTTTTCTTGAGATTCCATATGTATGTGTTAGCATACAGTATTTTTTCTCTCTTTCTGACTTACTTCACTCTGTATGACAGACTCTATCCACCTCATTACAAATAACTCCATTTTGTTTCTTTTTATGGCTGAGTAATATTCCATTGTATATGTGTGCCACATCTTCTTAATCCATTCATCTGTCAGTGGACACTTAGGTTGCTTCCATGTCCTGGCTATTGTAAATAGAGCTGCAATGAACATTGTGGTCCATGACTCTTTTTAAATTATGGTTCTCTCAGGGTATATGCCCAGTAGTGGGATTGCTGGGTCATATGGTAGTTCTATTTTTAGTTTTTTAAGGAACCTCCATACTGTTCTCCATAGTGACTGTATCAATTTTCATTCCCACCAACAGTGCAGCATGGTTCCCTTTTGTCCACACCCTCTCCACCATTTATAGATTTTGTGGATTTTTGTAGATTTTTTGATGATGGCCATTGTGAGCGGTGTGAGATGAGTATTGATTTGCATTTCTCTAATGATTAATGATGTTGAGCATCCTTTCGTGTGTTTGTTGGCAATCTGTATATCTTCTTTGGAGAAATGTCTTTTTAGGTCTTCTGCCCATTTTTGGATTGGGTTGTTTTTGTTTTTTTTTCATATTGAGTTGCATGAGCTGCTTGTATATTTTGGAGATTAATCCTTTGTCAGTTGCTTTGTTTGCAAATATTTTCTCCCATTCTGAAGGTTGTCTTTTCGTCTTGTTTATTGTTTCCTTTGCTGTGCAAAAGCTTTTAAGTTTCAGTAGGTCCCATTTGTTTATTTTTTTATTTATTTCCATTTCTCCAGGAGGTGAGTCAAAAAGGATCTTGCTCTGATTTATGTCATAGAGTGTTCTGCCTGTGTTTTCCTCTAAGAGTTTTATAGTCTCTGCCCTTACATTAACTCTTTAATCCATTTTGAACTTATTTTTGTGTATGGTGTTAGGGAGTGTTCTAATTTCATTCTTTTACATGTAGCTGTCCAGTTTTCCCAGCACCACTTATTGAAGAGGCTGTCTTTTCTCCATTGTATATCCTTGCCTCCTTTATAAAAGATAAGGTGACCATACGTGCGTGGGTTTAACTCTGGGCTTTCTACCCTGTTCCATTGATCTATATATCTCTTTTTGTGCCAGTACCATAGTGTCTTGATTACTGTAGTTTTGTAGTATAGTCTGAAGTCTGGGGACCTGATTCCTCCATCTCTGTTTTTCTTTGTTAAGATTGCTTTGGCTGTTTGGGGTCTTTTGTGTTTCCATACAAATTGTGAAATTTTTTGTTCTACTTCTGTGAAAAATGCCATTGGTAGTTTGATAGGGATTGGATTGAATCTGTAGATTGCTTTGGGTAATAGAGTCATTTTCACAATGTTGATTCTTCCAATCCGAGAACATGTTATATCTCTCCATTTGTTTGTATCATCTTTAATTTCTTTCAACAGTGTCTTACTGTTTTCTGTATACAGGTCTTTTGTCTCCTTAGGTAGGTCTGTTCTTAGGTATTTTATTCTTTTTGGTGCAATGGTAAATGAGAGCGTTTCCTTAATTTCTCTTTCAGATTTTCATTACTAGTGTATAGGAATGCAAGAGATTTCTGTGCATTAATTTTGTATCCTGCTACTCTACCAAATTCATTGATTAGCTCTAGCAGTTTTCTGGTAGCATCTTTAGGATTCTCTATGTATAGTATCATGTCATCTGCAAACAGTGACAGTTTTACTTCTTCTTTTCCAATTTGTATTCCTTTTATTTCTTTTTCTTCTCTGATTGCTGTGGCTAGGACTTTCAAAACTATGTTGAATAATACGTGTGAGAGTGGGCAACCTTGTCCCTGATCTTAGTGGAAATGGTTTCAGTTTTTCACCTTTGGGAATGATATTGGCTGTGGGTTTGTCACATATGGCCTTTATTATGTTGAGGTAGGTTCCTTCTATGCCTGCTTTCTGGAGAGTTTTTAATCACAGATGGGCGTTGAATTTTGTTGAAAGCTGTTTCTGTATCTACTGAGATTATCATATAGTTTTTATCCTTCAGTTTGTTAATATGGTATATAACATTGATTGATTTGCGTATATTGAAGAATCCTTGCATTCCTGAGATAAACCCCACTTGATCATGGTGTATGATCCTTTTACTGTGCTGTTGGATTCTGTTTGCTAGTGTTTTGTTGAGGATTTTTGCGTTTGTGTCCAACAGTGATCATGGCCGGTAGTTTTCTTTCTTTGTGACATCTTTGTCTGGTTTTGGTGTCAGTGTGGTGGTGGCCTCGTAGAACGAGTGTGGGAGTATTTCTCCCTCTGCTATACTTTGGAAGAGTTTGAGAAGGATAGGTGTTAACTCTTCTGTAAATGTTTGATAGAATTTGCCTGTGAAGCCATCTGGTCCTGGGCTTTTGTTTGTTGCAAGATTTTTAATCACAGTTTCAATTTCAGTGCTTGTGATTGGTCTGTTTATATTTTCTATTTCATCCTGGTTCAGTCTTGGAAGGCTGTGCTCTTCTAAGAATTTGTCCATTTCTTCCAGGTTGTCCATCTTATTGGCATAGAGTTGCTTGTAGTAATCTCTAATGATCCTTTGTATCTCTGCAGTGTAAGTTGTTACTTCTCCTTTTTCTTTTATAATTCTGTTGATGTGAGTCTTCTCCCTTTTTTTCTTGATAAGTCTGGCTAATGATTTATCAATTTTGTTTATCTTCTCAAAGAACCAGCTTTTAATTTTATTGATCTTTCTTATCATTTCCTTCATTTCTTTTTCATTTATTTCTGATCTGATCTTTATGATTTCTTTCCTTCTGCTATCTTTGGTTTTCTTTTTTGTTGTTGTTCTTCTTTCTCTAATTGCTTTAGGTGTAAGGTTAAGTTATTTATTTGAGATGTTTCTTGAGGTAGGATTGTATTGCTATAAACTTCCCTCTTAGAACTGCTTTTGCTGCATCCCATAGGTTTTGGATCGTCGTGTTTTCATTGTCATTTGTTTCTAGATATTTCTTGATTTCCTCTTTGATTCTTCAGTGATCTTTTGGTTATTTTGTAGTGTATTGTTTAGCCTCCATGTGTTTGTATTTCTTACAGATTTTTCCCTGTAACTGATATCTAGTCTCATAGTGTTGTGGTTGGAAAAGATACTTGATATGATTTCAGTTTTCTTAAATTTATCAAGGCTTGATTTGTGACCCAGGATATCTATCCTGGAGAATATTCCATGAGCACTTGAGAAGAAATTGTATTCTATTGTTCTTGGATGCAATGTCCTATAAATATCAATTAAGTCTCTCTTGTTTAATGTGGCCTTTAAAGCTTGTGTTTCCTTATTTATTTTCATTTTGCATGATCTGTGCATTGGTGAAATTGCGGTGTTAAAGTCCCCTACTATTATTGTATTACTGTTGATTTCCCCTTTTATGGCTGTTAGCGTATGCCTTATGTATTGAGGTGCTCCTCTGTTGGGTACATAAATATTTAACAATTGTTGTATATTCTTCTTGGATTGATCCCTTGATCATTATGTAGTGTGGGTCTCTTGTAGACAGGATATATATGAGTCTTGTTTTTGTATCCATTCAGCCAGTCTATGTCTTTTGGTTGGAGCATTTAATCCATTTACATTTAAGGTTGTTATTGATAGGTATGTTCCTATTCCCATTTTCTTAATTGTTTTGGGTTTGTTTTTGTAGGTTTTTTCCTTCTCTTGTGTTTCCTGCCTAGAAGATTTCCTTTAGCATTTGTTATAAAGTTGTTTTCGTGGTCTGAATTCTCTTAGCTTTTGCTTGTCTGTAAAGGTTTTAATTTCTCTGTTGAATCTGAATGAGATCCTTGCTGGGTAGAGTAATCTTGATTGTAGGTGTTTCCCTTTCATCACTTTAAATATGTCCTGCCACTCCTTTCTGTCTTGCAGGGTTTCTTCTGAAAGACAGCTGTTAACTTTATAGGGATTCCCTTGTATGTTATTTGTTGCTTTTCCCTTTGTGCTTTTAATATTTTTTCTTTGTATTTAATTTTTGATAATTTGATTAATATGTGTCTTGGCGTGATTCTCCCTGGATTTATCCCGTATGGGACACTCTGCGCTTCCTGGATTTGATGGACTCTTTCTTTCCTTTTCCATATTAGGGAAGTTTTCAATATAATCTCTTCAATTATTTTCTCAGTCCCTTTCTTTTTCTCTTCTTCTGGCACCCTTATAATTCGAATGTTGGTGCATTTAATGTTGTTCCAGGGGTCTCTGAGACTGTCTTCAATTCTTTTCACTCTTTTTTCTTTATTCTGCTTTGTAGTAGTTATTTCCACTATTTTATCTTCCATGTCACTTATCCGTTCTTCTGCCTCAGTTTTTCTGCTATTGATTCCTTCTAGAGAATTTTTAATTTTATTTATTGTGTTGTTCATCATTGTTTATTTGCTCTTTAGTTCTTCTAGGTCCTTATTAAACATTTCTTGTATTTTCTCCATTCTTTTTCCAAGATTTTGGATCCTCTCTACTGTCATTACTCTGAATTCTTTTTCAGGTAGACTGCCTATTTCCTCTTCATTTGTTTGGTCTGGTGGGTTTTTACTTTGCTCCTTCATCTGTTGCATATTTCTCTGTCTTCTCATTTTGCTTAATTTACTGTGTTTGGTGTCTCCTTTTCACAGGCTGCAGGTTTGTAGTTCCTGTTGTTTTTGGTGTCTCCTCCCAGTGGGTTGTGTAGTCTTCCTGGTGGAGGGGACTGGTGCCTGTGTTCTGGCAGATGAGGCTGGATCTTGTCTTTCTGGTGGGCAGGACCGTGTCCAGTGGTGTGTTTTGGGGTGTCTGTGAACTTATTATGATTTTAGGCATCCTCTCTGCTAATGGGTGGGGTTGTGTTCCTGTCTTGCTAGTTGTTTGGCATGCGGTGTCCAGCACTGGAACTTGCTGGTCGTTGAGTGGAGCTGGGTCTTAGCATTGAGATGGAGATCTCTGAGAGAGCTCTCGCTGATTGATATTATGGGGCCATGAGGTCTCTGGTGGTCCAGTGTCCCGAATTCGGCTCTCCCACCTCAGAGGCACAGGCCTGACACCCAGCCGGAGCACCAAGACCCAACGCCACACGGCAGCTCTCAGAAAGTGTCCAGTGGCTGCAATTGTAGGTGGGGGATCAACAGAACACGGCCCCAGATCTCTGACATTAATTTCAGCTCTGGCTTCACAGATATGACTTCAAGTTATGCTAGTGTTGGAGGGTCTCCTGCAGGGGCAGGGGGTGGCTGTGGCTCACCGCAGGGACAAGGACACTGGCAGCAGAAGGTCTCAGAAGTACTCCTTGGCATGAGCCCTCCCAGAGTCTGCCATATTAGTCCCACCAAAGAGCCAGGTATGCTTCAGTGCTGGATTGCCTCATGTCAAACAGCCTGTCTTTATTTCTTATAGTAAAAAAATCAGAGGCAGAGTGAAGATGGTTGGAAACTAAGCTGCCAGGAATCTGAAGCTGATAAAAGGGTGAAAAGTCAAAAAGTTTCAGGTGAAGAGAAGGAAACCAGTTCAGGAAGTGCTACACTTGGGACACGTTTTCAACCCTCTGACCCTGTTCTTTATCAGCCTGACTGCAGAAAACATTCTGCTTTTGGAGTTTCACAACAACAGTTTGCAAAGTTTTTTTATAAGACCCAATGAATAACACTAGCAAACCACTTCAGGAAAGAAGGAGTGAGAATTGCCTTAAATCTAAATGTATACTTCCTCCAAAAAAGTTTTCTCTTGCGAGGTTGTGATCTGAGTGTCGTGTCAACTTGGCTTGTGAACACTGAACATGTTTCAGAAGCTCCTACTCCAGGCACAAGAACAGTTGCAGGACCTGGGATCCCAAATTTTCACTCTTAGACCTAAAACACTCTTCTTTCATCTTGATGCAGAACATCATCCAGAGAATGTTGTTTGCTGAAGGGCTGAGTAGGCACAGCAAGAATCTGTTTGTCAAGGATTTCCCCCACTTCCATCATCTAATCATCTAATCTCATTCTTCTTCAACCCCTCACCCACTCACTACCCCACATCATGCTGGATGGTCCTATTCTTCTGACTGATTCCAGATGTGTTTCCGTGGGCACAGTCACAGTCTTGTTCAAGTCAGAGATGGAAATGAGTGTGAACCGTGTTTCCTTCACAGGTAGAAGACTTTGTGGTCATGGCTTATGTCCTTGAGAGACGTTCCATACTTTTCTAGGGAAGAATACTCACATAGACTCTCTCTTGTTAGGAGAGTAGCTGGTCTGCCCTTCCTCCCTGTGCCCAGCTCTTGGCAGGAGCCCCAGGCATGCTTCTTTTATAAGAAGGGGGGAGGTCAGGCTAATGGTGCCAGAGCTCTGCGGGGCTGGACAAGGGCTCTCCCAGGGAGGCAGACATCCATCTTTCTAAAGCTTGTTAAGGAAGAACAAAGGAAAGTGCACAATCAGAATTAAAGTGAAATGCCTTGGATAGCCAGGATGAAAGGTAAAGGATTTGTGAAAGATTTCTTGAGTCTATCTTTTCTGAAAAAGATAACAGCCTCTAAAATAAGTAAGACTTTCTTCAAGGTCTAAGAGACCCCATGATCTCGCTTTGAGCTTTGAGTGACAACACCCCTGATGACTATTTCAATAGAGGACTTCAGAATTCATAACTTAAGGGAGGAACACAGCATGGGGAGAAAAGAAAGGGAAGAAGAGGGGCATGACCCCCCACCTCAGACTTCCCAACATAATTTCTTTATCCTGATGTTCAAGAGGGAAAAATGTGTTGACTACTTAATATATGATAGTTCATAAAATCAATGTTGAATCATGAAATGAATCACTGTTTTATCACTCAATTTAATGAAAAAAAATTTAAAAAATAAGAATTATGGAAGAAACAGAAACTGAATTGAAGAAACCGAAATACTGAGTGCCATTGCATGGAGGGGCCTATTACTATCACATCAAATTATGTCCTCCCCTGGCCCCACACCAAACATTTTAGCCTTGTTCTTTGTCTGCTCAGGGGGCCTTTGCAAATGCGAGTGTTCTGGTCTTTCGAGATACAGGTCACATGCTGAAGTGTTAGGAAGCCTCCAGAGGCACCTGGGCAATTCACAGACTGATTGGTGGTGCAGTCAGTAGATTGAGACTACAGGGGAGCTGATTGCTTATTATGAGATGTGACTTGTTATAGTGATGGTTGGTGGGGAGAGACTGGAGAGGAGAATGGAGATTTTATTGCAGTTTGACAAAGAGCCTAATTCCTACAACCTCATCTAAGACTGACACAGCACAGAGCTTGTTTCCCCATAGTAGTAGGCCTCTTTCTTTACTTTGTTACCTAATGCCTCAAATGGCCATGGCCACTAGACTGAGTACTAATGATAGAGAAAATTTCTTAAGGTAAAGTGATTCCTGGAATTCTGTCAGGGATAAATGTGGCTACCCCATAAGCTTCACAGTCAGAATGCTTTCTCTAGTTGGCAGATGGAAATATTTTCTAGTTTTGAAAGCTTTACCTTCCATTACCTTCTCTCCTATCTTCCTCACTGTTTTCCTCATATTGCAAGTCTCACAGTAGAGAGAGAGAAAAAAATCAAATGGTAAAATGCAGCTGTTCTTGAGTAGGTAAGGGAGATAGAGTGTAAGGGAGAGAGAGGGGTTCCTGAACTTGATCGGGGTTAACAGGCACCAGTGTTGTGGCTTCAAATTTAAAATTACACAGTGGTGTGATTAAAACCACCGCTTAAGTATGGGTCGCCCAGCTGCACAGACCAGGCTGTCTACCTGGACATCATGTGTGTGTAGGAGGGTGCGGTGGGGAAAAAAGATGCATAAGAGATTCTGGCATAGGCCTGTGGGCATTTGAACCTGTGCTCAAGACCCTTTCCTCCAGCTGCCCTTCAGCGCCCACGTTGTATGCCGCTGGGATGGGACATGCCTTTCAGCTGTATATAGACCCACAGGCATCCTACAGGGGATGAAAGATCTTTCCCAAGGAAATCACTCCTCATTGGTGTGGAACACTTGCTTCAAAGAGATTGAAAGACACAGCTCATTTAGCAAAGCTCTCCAGCCATCTGTCTGTGAGATGGGCTTTCTTCTGTATAAACATCATCATGAAGTTCAGTAACAGGGAAAGCCTGGCTGCCATGCAGGAAGACATCTTTCTAAATTTGAGGTAAGGAAGGATCTCTTAATTAGGGCACAGAAAACACAAATCATAAAAACAAATTGGTAATTTTGATCACATTATAATTACATTTTCTGTTTATTTAGAAATATGACAGCACAAAATCTGGAAGAAGGATATTTGAAATATATATAAGCCCCTCTCCCCAATACAAGAAATAATATACAGAATAATACAAAATTCTACAAAGCACTAATAAAAGAAATAAGCAGCAGAGGGGGTGTTGAGGTGTGGACAGAGGATCAGCAAAAATGTAAACAGAAAATTCACAGAAGAAATCTGAATAGTCAGTAAAGATATGTCAAAATGTTCTGTGTCATTAGTTATCATGAAAATTCAAACTATAACCACAAATTTCACACTAGTCAGAACAGTAAAAATGAAAACATCTGATGGTTTCACGTTGGCAAGGATGTGGAGCCACAGGGATACTTGTACTTTGCTGGTGAATATGTATGTCGGTACAACTTATTTGAAAAACAATTTGACAATAACCAGTAACGTTGAAGTTGCCTGTATTCCCTGAGCTGTCAATTCCACTTCTTGGTTTCTACCATTGAGGTATTTAAACATGTATGCCAGCAAACAGGTGGAAAACACTCATACCTCATTGATTCTAATAGCTAGAATGGAACCAGTACAAATATCCATCAACTGGAGAATGGATAATTCAATTATGATGTATTCAAACACCAAAAAAAAAAAACCCAAAACAGGACTACAACACAATAGTGAAATGAAAGAACTAGAGCTACATATATCAGACATAATTGAGGAAAATGTTGTAATCCACATGACTACATATATATGAAATATATATATTTAATATAATAATTATATATTTAATATAATTATATATTTGCATATGTGAAAAACATGCAAAAGAGTACTACATATTGTATTGAGAGTCATAAAAATTTTAGGTAATATATGAATAAAGGTGTAAGAATAAAAAACACTAAATTCAGGATAATGTTTTTCTGGGAAAGGAAGGAAGAGAATTGGGGAGATTTTCAAAGGGGTATTTAGTTCTGCTGAAAATGTTTTATTCCTTATTAGGAAAGCAAATGCACGGTATTCAATCTATTAATATCTGTTTGTATGTCTTAAGTAGAGCAAATTAGCTTTTGAAAAAAGAGGTCACTGTGGCTAGTAGCATACGGTAAGGCTCTTATTTCCCCTCCCTCAAGCAAAAGTTTGCTCTCAGGAATGTTCTCCACACTTTTCCATTCAAAGATGTAATGAGAAAAGAGCATGGGGAAAAGCAGCAAACAACAAACAAAAACACATTTCACCTCAGGAAGACAGTGTGCTGTGGCTGAGTGGACTTGGCCACCATATAAACAGGACATGTGTTTTCGTCATAGGTGTGTTTAACCACCTTTCATTCCTTCTTCGCTTTTGTCAAATACTTTCACTTCCCTCTGAGCGACTCTCTGTCCTCCATTCACAACCCATGTGTTTGCATAGACCTCTGTGGAGGATTTGACCTAAGTTCAAGCTAGTCATCAGGCTACAATGATTGATTCAAGGATATACTGTTCAGTCAAAGTCAATGAGATACAAAAGGTTCTGCAGGGAGTCATTGGAAAGAAACTCTTGCCTTTTCCCCTACACTACCTGAGACCAGGAGAGAATTTAAGTTCCAAAGCTGCTTCAGGCTTTCTATGACTATGAGGCTCTCCACTAGTCTGAACGTGAAGGCTGTGAGGTGGAAATCTAAGTGAATAAATGGAGTGGGAGAACCTAGGTCCTGATGGATTGTCAAACCTTCCAATCAAACTGTGTTTGAAAGCAGCTCTACCTCTGAGCTCTAGAACTGAAGGTTAATACACTCCCTTTATGAATATGATTTGACTTTTCCCTTTCTTGCAACCCAACTGATCTTAACTGATAAATTTTTCATTAGTAATAAGATATCAAAATGAACTCTCCTGTTAGTTACACAAGCAATCACAATTTTGGCTGAAAGGAGAAGCTCTCTGTCCTCCATGCCCACCCATTTCCCACCTGCCGGGTCATCAGTTACCTTGGATCCCTCTCCTAACACCTCAGCAGCTAATAAAGGGAACACAGCTGGCTCTACTCAGATCCAGTGCTTAGTCCTTTTGTCACAGAAACTGTCTAATCAAAACGACTAAAATTGCCTTCCCAGAAATTAAGCCCTTCTTTTGACTAGAGACACTTATCCCAGCCAAAAACACTTCATGAAGACCCAGTGAGGGACTCATTGTTATCTTCACTTTGAATAACTGAGAAAAATGAAGGAAACGGAGATCAGTCCATGAGGAGGTAATTTGTTTCTACAGTCGGATGTTTCACAACACAGGTGATGGTCTAAATTTAAAGATTCTTTAAACAGCATGTACCCAGACTAATTAAAATCAAAATTCAAGGGCTTATTTCAATTCTGATGAACAATCCACACATTTGTAAGGATTTATTGACTAGCTGGGGAATATTTAAAATTTGCATTTCACTTGGCACTTTAGAATTTTTTTCCAAGAGCATTTAATCTTCTTTCCTCTTTCTCTGTTCTTTAAAGGGTCTTGATATTCTTTTTTTTTTTTTTTTTTTTTTTGCGGTACGCGGGCCTCTCACTGTTGTGGCCTCTCCCATTGCGAAGCACAGGCTCCGGACGCGCAGGCCCAGCGGCCACGGCTCACGGGCCCAGCCGCTCCGCAGCATGTGGGATCTTCCCGGACCGGGGCACGAACCCGTGTCCCCTGCATCGGCAGGCGGACTCTCAACCACTGTGCCACCAGGGAAGCCCGACTTGATATTCTTAAATGAAATTATCCTTGTCTGCTTCCTCTTCAGTGAAATGAAGACAACTTTAAATAACTCACCTAGATGGCTGAGATTTAAAACTTTTTGAACAAATACTTTCTCTCAAAGTCCCTATGGGTTGTGATGTTCTATTCTATCCTATTCCATTCCATTCTATTTTAAAATATCTTGGCCAAGACCCACTAAATTGGCTGCTGCTGAAATGACTGATCTCTTCCAGAGCTGTTTAATATTTGTTTAGGAAAATCTTTGACTCAGAAGAGCCATTTTTTTCTTTAACTTCCTTTATCTTATATCTAATCTAAGAATATTTTTAATCAGTCAATGAAGGTAATTGGTACCTGGAAGTCTTGTATTTCTATTAGTTTCCCTGCACCTGGCTCCAAAAGAACCTTTTAGTCATTTGCCTTTTGCATGTAGGTGCATTTAGAGTCCTTTTGTTCTGCACAAAGAAGACTGATCCTACATTTCTCAGGCTCTTTTCCCAACTACCAGTTAGGTTTATCCAAAAGGACACATTGGCAATTGAGTGGCAGCAGGGGAGGGGGAGAATCAAATTTCTTGCTCTCTTCTTAGCACTGGCTTTGTCTCCCATGTGATTCCCCATTCTTGTTGGAAGCCTCTGTTCTGATTCTGGTGTCTGCCTGATAGGCTCCTGGCCTCTGTAAACGCTTCATCACATTGTTCTCCTGCCCTACCAGCAGAAGCAGCTTTCTGTTGTTGCTAATCTCTGGATTGCTTTCTCTTCCCTTATTTGGTTTTGCGATGCTTCCAATAGCCTTGTTAACTAGTTCTCACATGAAATTCCTTTTACAGAACTACTCCACATTCACTCTTTCTTTAGACTGATACATTAGACTGATACATATATATATAGATATCTATATCTATATCTATCTATATATTTATATACCTATATATATATAGATAGATAGATATAGATATATATATATCTCAAGATTGGGTTATACTTGTTATTAATTTGACCCACATTTTGAAATTTAGTTTTGGGAATGGGTGGATTTGAGGGTCCAAAATTCAAAAGAAAGGGGTATCATAGAAAACTGAGCCTGACATTCTGCATAAAGTTTTCGCTGGAGGCATTTACTAATCGCTAAGAGACTGGGAAGCCATACAGATATTTAAGATGTTAAAAAGCTAAGAGATGTACATAATCTCAGGGAGAGAGGGAGAGAGAGAGAGAGCAAGAATTTTAAAGCCTGCCATGGAGGAGGGATCTGGGAAACAACACAGACATTTAGTTGAGACCCCTGAAGAGCTCCTCCTAAGAATGAGAGCAAACTGGAAGAAGGCCAGTCCTCACAAAGCCTGAAACACAACCTGAAGCCATCTTAATTCCTGATTAAATCAAGGTAGTCTTCCCAAGGTAGTCTGTCAGAAGAAAATTAAATTCTATCTGGAAGAATATAAATCATCTAAAGCCTCTATATTTTAAAAATATACAATAAGGGCTTCCCTGGTGGCGCAGTGGTTGAGAGTCCGCCTGCCGATGCAGGGGACACGGGTGCATGCCCCGGTCTGGGAAGATCCCACATGCCGCGGAGCGTCTAGGCCCATGAGCCATGGCTGCTGAGCCTGCACATCTGGAGCCTGTGCTCCGCAATGGGAGAGGCCACAGCAGTGAGAGGCCCATGTACCACACACC
>RJWK010041063.1:8580-19814 GCA_004363435.1 Platanista minor
TCATCCCACCCCCAACCCCCCCACCACCCCCATATATGTAATTTTTAAAATGACATATGTACCATCAATCTGAATACTAAATGATAAAAAGCTTAATATCTTTCTTATTTTTTAGATAAAATTATGATTAAGTTTTAATATTTTCTTCCCACACCCCAACAGATAGATTAGAATCTAAATAATAAAGTTATCATCGTGGATTTAAATCTACTGTGGCCCAAGTTAACTTCTGCTGGGCTCTACAGCTACAGATTGCATTCTAGCCACTCACATTATTCATGAAAGCCACTGAGATACACGGAGGAATGGTTGTCTGAGCACAATAGCTCACTTCAAATCCAGCTTTGATAATATAACCAACAAGTGGTGAGTCAGAAGAATCACCTTAGTGGTCAGAGAGCACGCCATTAAAATAAAAAAAAAATTTCAATATTAGATGTCACCTGATTGCTGATCTTTCAGGGTAGTACAAAGTATACATTTTCAAATCACTGCACAAATGAAAACTCCTGCAGCCATCTGAAAAGGTAGATTTATGTATACCTCATCAGATGAGGAATGTCAAAAATACCTAGGTCCTTCTTATATGCTGTTAAGAAGAAAACTTACCAAAATCTTCTAAAACATAAAATTTACATAAAAAATGAATTATAAATATAATGAAAATTCAAGTAAAATGTTTCTCATCTTACCCTGTCTAGTTCCAGTGTAAACTTCTGGTCCCACGACTGATTGGAAATGGGTTTCCAGCTAGTTTGACCAACCACAGTATTATCTAGCTTTAAAACTGCACAGACATCATCTGTAATTACAATTTAAAACTTGCTTAAATATTTTAAAACCTTTAAAATAGAAACGCCACTGTTTAATATCAACAAAAGTCTTATGATACTTTGAAAGTAAGTTTTTCTTACTCACTACTGAAGCTTTTGAATCTTAAATGGCTAGTTTTATATATACACGCCCACTAGACCCTCCCAAGTTATCCTTTGTGTTTCACAAAAACACAAATAGTAATTGCTACTTCGTTTATATTAAAATGTAACTGAAAGGACTAACAGGTGACCAGTAATTGTTTGTCACATGTGCGTGTATTTATATATCAATATCAGTCATCCAGTTTTTCTTCCTCTACATTTGCTATTTATTAATATTGTTATCTTAAACAATTTTTATTTTCACATTTTTCCTAAAGTCTCTCTCTATATACAGGAAAGCACAGACATACTGTACTAGGTTGAATTGTCACATGCCTTTCCCACCAGTTGTATAATTACATCATAGTTTATGATTACTTTAGAGTGTCTCCAAAGTACTTCATAAACCTCTCCCATTTTACTTTACCACCTTTACCCACTGCCCCATTTCAGTTTACTTCTGGGACACAGTCCTAGTTAAACATGTTTAGTTCAGTGGTTAGTTATCAAAATTTCAACATTAGTTTAGAGGTGTCATTTATACCATTAAAAGAATCAAGATGTGACACAAAGAGTTTGACATAAAGAGTGATGTTCAATATTTCATTATTCCAAAAGAATTAATGTTATATGTCATTCAGTTTTCTAACATATTTTCAGCAGGGTAAATTTTGTAGTCTTTTAAATTTTCCTGTCATTATAGCTTTTGATATTTTAAATTTAAATTATAGAAATCATAATTTTAAAGTTTGTTGTCCAACTCTGACTCTTCTCACTCTTCTCTGTCCCCACTGCTCAGCCCTTTGTATAGGCCCTTTAATTTGTTATATGATTGTTAAAAAAATCTGATTACTGAACTGGATAAGTCATCGGTTTTTAGGAGATTTCGACTACTTCCACTTTTACTTTTACTCGTTCTGCTCATGAAAGATGATCTGGTTTCACTTGGACTCCAACCAGGTAGTGCAACCGATGCTGCTTTTGACCGTCCAGGGACATTCTCTAGGATATCTTGACAGCCCATTAGACGAACTTCCAAAGTACCTGTAGCATGAACAAATATCAAATAAGAAAACATCAATACTCAACATATAAAGTTATGTCGTTGTTACCTATTCAGAAATAGGGGGGGGGGCTTCCCTGGTGGCGCAGGGGTTGGGAGTCCGCCTGCCGATGCAGGGGACACGGGTTCGTGCCCCGGTCCGGGAAGATCCCACATGCCGCGGAGCGGCTGCGCCCGTGAGCCGTGGCCGCTGAGACTGCGCGTCCCGAGCCTGTGCTCCACAACGGGAGAGGCCACAACAGTGAGAGGCCCGCGTACCACAAAAAAAAAAAAAAAAAAAAAGAAATAGGGGGGAAAAATATCTGCTAAAATAACAAAATCTCTTCTTCCAGAGCATCTTCGAGGTAACTATCATCTTTACTGCTTTATTTAGAGAAACCTATTAACTCTTAATTAATTAAAACAACTATAAAAAAATGTATAGAAAGAACAGCACCAGCCAAAAGCTATCTGTCGGGCATAGAACAAAACTAGTTACTTAAACTTCTTGTGTATCTGAATACTCACTTCTATAATTCCATGGAAAAAGTTACAGAATTATGTGAATAAAACATGTGGGAGGGGAAACATAAAACTAAATAATATGCCACTAAAATAAACATAAAGAAATTAGAACCAAGGAAATCTGACAATGTAAATAACAGTTGTGTTTAATAGTTATATAGTTAACACAGAAAAGGACTATAGGGGGTTTTTTTGGAATAAGTAGATGGACTTCTGTTCTATTTGAGATGTAAAATAACATTATCTTCTCACTTTAATAGTTTAGTTAGTCAAATAATTATGGGCTATAATTATCTAAGCATAAAGTAATTATAATTTCCTTAGGCAAATACATACTAAAAGTGTTCAAATGAAACTGAGGAACTGTGAGCTTAGCCATCTGGAGATACGGCTTTGTCATAATCTGGGCTAGACTTAGTGTACTAAAATTTAAAATGGTGCTTCATTTAAAATTTTAGATACTGCCCATAGTATAGCACTTTAGGAAGAGTATTTCCTGGTAAAAGCTGTCCCATTAAACTTAAATAATTAAAGCTTAATTTTTTAATTATTTAAAAGTAACCAAAGGACTCTTTTTTTTTTTTTTTTTTTTTTTTTTTTTGCGGTACGCAGGCCTCTCACTGTTTCTGCCTCTCCCGTTGCGGAGCACAGGCTCCGGACGCGCAGGCTCAGCGGCCGTGGCTCACGGGCCCAGCCGCTCTGCGGCACGTGGGATCTTCCCAGACCGGGGCACGAACCCGTGTCCCCTGCATCGGCAGGCGGACTCTCAACCACTGCGCCACCAGGGAAGCCCCAAAGGACTCTTTTAACAAAGTAAAAAAAGTCTGTATTTAATCTCAACTCAACCAAAAAAAAAAAAAAAAAAATCAGACAAAAAATATGAAAAAAACAGTGTTAAAGAAAAGGGACATCAGGCAATGAAGAACAGTGATCCCTGAGAGAAGAGTCCTAAGATTGCTTACTGCCTTGAGAATATCTAGGACACAGCACAGGGAGGGAGAACTCAAGTGGAGCCAAGTGGACTACCTGAGTTAAGGAGACAGAACTGAGAGTACTGAGACTAAACTGACTGAGGTGGCTAGATTTCACAGGCAGAGTAAAGGAAAAAATAAGCTGTCCAGAGACAGAATCCCTGAGATGTGCAGAAGGTTCTCCAGACCAAGTATTCAGTCTTGTCCCAGGAGTAGAGATTACCCTTAGACTAAATGATGCTCTAGTCCCACATAACAAATCTTAAAAGCATTACCCAAAAGATCAAACTGTTTCCAAGTAACCTAACTATGATGCAGAACAAAGCTCAAAAATATCTGTAATATTTGCAGGAATACAAAAATACCCAGTACCTAAACAAGCTAAAATTCCAAATTTCTGGCATTTAATCAGAGATTACCAGGTATACTTGTTTTCTATTGCTGCATTACCAATTATCACAAACGTAGTGGCTTAAAACAAGACCCATTTATTATCTAACTGTTTTGTAGGCCAGAGTTTGAGTGGGCTGGTCTGCACACTCTGTCAAAGATCTCATAAGGCTGAAATCATTGTGACTGCCAGGCTAGGCTCTTATCTGGAAGTTCTAAAGAAGAACCTGCTTCTAAGCTCATTCAGGGTATTGGCAGAATCTAGTTTCCTGCAGCTGTAAGAAGAGGGATCCTATTTCCTTGTTGGCTGACAGCCAGGGGCTGTTTTCAAATTCTAGAGCTGACCTGCATCCCTCATCATGTGACCCCCCCCATCTCTATGACAGCAATGGCACATACAATCTTTTTTATGATTCATATCTGACTTCCCCATCTACCACTGGCCAGAGAAGCTTTTCTACTTTTAAGGGGCTCATGTGATTTTATTAAGCCAACCCAGATAACTGTCCTTTACAAGAACTCAAAGTCAACTGATTAGTAACCTTAATTACATATGCAAAAATATCCTTTGCCATATAATGTAATATTATCACAGAAGTGATACCCCATCATATTCATGGGGGAGGGATTCTGGGAGTCATCTTAATATTCTTAATATTCTGCCTATCACACCAGGGAAGCAAAGAAACAGAAAAGTGGGACCCATTAAAAAAATAAAATCAAATGAAAACCAATACAAAACTGATATAAATGTTAGGATTAGCACACACTCACACAGTTATTATAACTATATTCCATCTGTTCAAAAAGTTGAACAGGGACACTGAAAAAATCAGAAAAACACAAAACAAATTTCTAGAGATGAAAATAACATAGAGATTTTTTTAAAAACCCAAAAAACTGTATGGGATTGTTGGCACATTACACATTGCAAAAGTAGAGGCTAGTGAACTTGAAGCTAGAGCAACAGAAATGATCAAAAATAGAAGACAGAAAGCATAGACTTGGAGGAGAAAAACAAAAACAAAAAACCAGCACATATGTGAGCTGTGAGTTTAACTTCTAGTGGCCTAACACATGTTTACTTGAAGTCCCTGATGAAAAGCAAAGAAAATAGGGAACAGAAAATATATTTGAAAAAATAATGACTGAAAAGTTGCCTAATGTAGTGAAAACTATAAACCCAAGAAGTATCCAAGAAGTTCAATGAACACGGAGCAAAAGAAAAATAAGTAAATTACACCAAAGCATAACATAATCAAATTTCTCAAAACAAACAATAAGAGAAAGTATTAAAAGCAGCCAGAAAAAATGACATGTACATAAAAGATTAGGAAAGCAGCATTTCTCATTAGAAACAATGAAAGCAAGACAGAGAAGCAATATCTTTAAAGTACTGAGGAAACAAACCATGAACTTAAAATTCTAAGCCTATTGAAAATTTCTTTCAAAAATGAAGCTTTTTCAAATATAAAAATGGATAAAGAACCCATTATCAGCAAATTACCATGTGATCCATCCACACAATTCCTAGGTATTTATCCCAGTGAAGTGAAATCTATGTTTACACAAAAACTATACAAGGATCTTATTAGCAGCTATATTTGAAAAAAGTACAAAATGGAAACAACCCAAGTATCAATCACAGGTGAATGGATAAACTAGTTATGGTATATTCACACAATTGAATACTACCAATAATAAACAGAAACGAACTACTGATATATGCAACACAGACAAATATCAAAAGAATTATTCAGAGTGAAACGGCCAGATTCCCACCCCCAACAAAAAAAAGAGTATGCACTGTATGATTCAATTTATATAAAATTCTACAAAGTGAATTTTATAACATCTAGTGACAGAAACAGGCCAGTGATTGCCTGGGGACAGGTGTGGGGAAGGAAAGCACGAGAAGAGCAACAAAGAGAGATTACATAGAGGCACATGAGGATACTTTTGGGGATGATGGATATAATTATCTTGATTGTGGTGATGGTTTCAAGAGTTTAAATAGATGACAAAACTTGTTAAATTATACACTTTAAATATGTGCAATAAAACTGTTTTAAAAACTGGATATTGATAATGGTGGCTCAAGTATATGTATTTCCTAAAAATTTAAAACTATACTTAAAATCGGTGAAAATTTATATACTATAGTGTATAAATTATGTCCCAGTAAAGATTCTAAGCATGAGGGGAAACTTCAATCTTATGTTTGGTTAGGCTATGGAAATCTTATCTTACTGTAAAGTATTAAGGCAGATTAAGTATAACAGAAATCATTTCAATTCTGGTTCAAAAGAAACAACTTGTGCCTGTGTGTTTTATTTGCTTTTTTGTTGTTGTTAAGGTAGCAAACTTAGTTCATTTCCACTGTAAATGCTCAGATGTAAAAGTCATCCTGGGAAAACTGTAAACATCTGGTTACTACTCCAAACCCTGGTAGCTTATTAAATATTTTAGTAATTTCAGTGTATTAGGAGATGACAATGTTCAACACCTGCTTTCATTTAGAATAAAACCTGGAGGGATTTAAGATCTTTATTAAGTATCTAGAAGTTTCTTTCTTTTATGAGGTGACACAATTGCTATTGCATATAACCATATACGAAGTGGCGTAAAATTACATTTTTTACTTTTATAACCTATAACATGAAATTTTAAAAACAAGCAAATCCAAGAAGTAAATGTTTGTATTCATACGCAATAGCTAAAATTCCATTAGAACAAGTAAATACTTTTTTATTTCTTTTAACTTTCTGGAAAAACTTTTATATCAATTTTACTAATTTAGTATTTCATCTTGGTACAATTAACTTTTCTTTAATTCTGAGGAATCTTCTTTTATAAAAACTAGTAAATGTCTCAAAATTTGGGCTAAAAATTAAATTATGCTTTATATCAAAGTAATTTGCAAATTTCAGTATTATAATCATACAACCACGAAAGAAACCAGAGTATAACTGAGATAAACCACAAATAATAGCATACAGTAAAAACTCAGGCCAGTAAATACTCCTACTACTTATCTATGCTAATCCTTTATCATGTCTAATCCTTTATTAATACCACTACTATTTCTCTTCCTAGTTAACTCCATATTTAGTTTAAGGTCCAGTAGATAAAGGAATTTTTTAAAACACCAAAATATCTTAAGAATTATAAGATACTTCCTTTTAGACTGGTGATTTACATCACTATGAGTAAAGCTCATTAAGGGAATGAAGAACAGGGAAAGAGAGAACTAAAAAGAGGCTAAAGAGTTGGGAAGAGCAGCCAACCAGAATAGAAAAGGAAAATAATTTCCAGCCATATCAGCTGATTTTTCAAAATGTGGCTTTATTACTTTTCTAAAAATACTATTTAACAACCATATTTTAATCAATGGATCATTCTGAAATTCTTGAATATTAAAAATATGTTCAGGGCTTCCCTGGTGGCGCAGTGGTTGAGAGTCCGCCTGCCGATGCAGGGGACACAGGTTCGTGCCCGGGTCCGGGAAGATCCCACATGGCACAGAGTGGCTGGGCCCGAGAGCCATGGCCGCTGAGCCTGCACGTCTGGAGCCTGTGCTCCGCAACGGGAGAGGCAGAAACAGTGAGAGGCCCGCGTACCGCAAAAAAAAAAAAAAAAAAAAAAATGTTCAGCCCTGAGCCACAAGATGGTGAAACTTAGATGTACAGTCCCTGCCTTATTATCAAATGACATCTACCAAATATCTACTGAGTGTATAAAGTATCTTGTGATAGGTGTTAAGATTACATGTAGGTAGATGACAAGGTCTTCATAGGTCTATATCCCAGTTTTGATTAAAAAAACAAAACAGTAAGAAGATGAATAATAAGTCAAAGACATTAAATAGGCACTCTGTACTAACCAGATTAATTGTGATAGAAGATTCATGGTAGGAGTTATAGAAGATGTGGCTGGAAAGATAAATATTTTATTTTATTTACTTATTTTTTAAATTGGAGTAGAGTTGATTTAAAATGTTGTGTTAGTTTCAGGTGTACAACAAAATGAATCAGTTATACATATACATACATCCACTCCTTTTAGATTCTTTGCCCATATAGGCCATTATAGAGTACCAAGTAGAGTTCCCTGTGCTACACAGTAGGTCCTTATTAGTTATCTATTTTATATATAGTAGTGTGTATATGTCAGTCCCAATCTGCCAATTTATTCCTACTCCCCCTTTCCCCCAGTAACCATAAGTTTGTTTTCTACATCTATAACTCTATTTCTGTTTGGTAGATAAGTTCATTTGTACCCTTTGTTTAGATTCCTCACATAAGCAATATCATGATATTTGCCTTTCTCTGTCTGATTTACTTCACTCAGTATGACAATCTCTAGGTCCATCCATGTCACTGCAAATGGCATTACTTCATTCTTTGTTATGGCTGAGTAATATTCCACTGTACATACGTACCACATCTTCTTTAACCATTCCTCTGTTGATGGTCATTTAGGTTCCTTCCATGTCCTGGCTATTGTAAATAGTGCTGCAATGAATATTGCAGTGCATGTATCTTTTGAATTATGGTTTTCTCCAGATATATGCCCAGCAGTGCGATTGCTGGATCATACGGTAGCTCTATATTCAGTTTTTTAAGGAACCTCTATGCTGTTCTCCATAGTGGCTGTACCAGTTTACATTCCCACCAACAATGTAGGAGGGTTCCTTTTTCTCCACACCCTCTCCAGCATTAACTGTTTATAGATTTTTTTGATGATGGCCATTTGGACAAGTGTGAGGTGATACCTCATAAGATAGATGCTTTAAATAATAAATATTTAAAATACAATGGAGAATTTAGAACAGAGGTTTCCAAGCTTTCTCATTTCATGATACCCTAATGTCTCAATTTTTTCATTGTGCTTCTAGTCTGAACAATGTACCTAACAGTTCTGTTTCATAAGATATTGTAACAAATTAATTAATAACTATTTGAAAAATAATACATGTAGTTTGACAGAAAAAAGTAATCTTATTTCATTCTTAAATAACCATGATCACTTCCTAATGAGATGTGTGTATCTATTGGGCACTGTATAACTTATCAAACTTTGGGATTAGACTTGAAAGTGCCACCCTTATCTTCTGTTCCATACTGATTTTCCCATAGTATTTATCATTATAGCAGTGAAGGAAAAACCAGGAACACCCAGCTTCATCAATATATGACATAATCAGAAGGCATGTACTTCGACCTAATGCTGAAACTCCAACTACCTTGAAGCTAGTAGATTAATGGTGATGGTAGGAAGTTAAGTAATACTGTGTTTCCCTCAAAAACTTAAAATACACTGCTGTACCCTATTGAATTCATTTTGGCATCCCAGGGTACCTCAGATTTAGGAACTCAATTTGGTAACTGCAGATTTAAACTGATCTTAATAGTGGCAACAGCATTGTTCAACTGTAAATTTCTCCTTCAAGGTTTAATATAGAAGTCAGCCATAATATAAAGCTGATTAATGATACACAAAAGTACTAAAATGTTAGTATGCTATGCAATTCTGAAGAACACTTTCATATCCTCAAAATATTTAATGATATTGTTTTTAAGGTAAAGCCCTTTCTGACATTCAGAAAGATAAGATAATTTAAGGATTCCTGGAGAAGAGGGAGGCCTGTGTATCAAAAATATGCCACATTCACATGGGCCATAAAAACCTTTGTAGGTAATGGTAAGAAAATGGTAGAGGTGCAAAGTCCAAAGGCAGTTTCTCCACAGAAATACAGGAAAACAAACAAACAAATAAAACCGGGAAACTACTTATAATCAACTTTAACAAAAATCTGGGAAACAAAGGTTTACTGCAACCAAGCAAATGCTTGATCAAAAAATGCAATGAATACTTGGTAGGAGAGCTTTCTGGCATTTTATCTTATCTTTGCTTCATCCCTCCTCCCCCTGACCCCCAATGGTTTGGTGATAGTCCTGAAGATAGCAGGCTGCATTCCTGGTACAGGTTCCCAGTGCCAGAGGGAGCAGAGAAGACTTCATACTCAAAGAACTGTGGATGCATGCTCTGACCTCTCTGAAGGCTCCCTGAAGGACTAACAGAAAGGGTTTACCTTTTTTTCACCTAAGAAATCTCTCAGGACAGAGAAATAGCTAAGTGGAGGGCATTTAAAGGCAAATGAACCAACCACTGAAGCTAGGAGCAAAGGATATCAGTTGTCTATATTGTTTAATAGACATCCTAGAGTCTTGGGGAAAAGGTAGGGAGTAAACTGTTTTAAGGAATAAGAGCTTTGCAATGCTTCCACATGTTACTGGAAAACTAGAAGGCTAGATGCAAAAGGAGACATCCTCAGAAGAGATCTGAAAAGGTCCTAAGCTCTCACATCTGGCAGATCTTCAAGCTCTGTGCAAACAAAGGCAGAATTATAAAATGCCTGGGTGAATGTTGAAGGTATGCCTTGGCACACAAACACAGAATTCAGAATTATAGATAGAGAGAAGATGGCGGAAGAGTAAGATGCGGAGACTACCTTCCTCCCCACAGATACACAAGAAATACATCTACACGTGGAACAACTCCTGCAGAAAACCTACTGAACGCTGGCAGAAGACCTCAGACCTCCCAAAAGGCAAGAAACTCCCCATGTACCTGGGTAGGGCAAACGAAAAAAAGAAATAACAGAGACAGAAGGATAGGGACGGGAACGGCACCAGTGGGAGGGAGCTGTGAAGCAGGAAAGGTTTCCACACACTAGGAGCCCCTTCGCGGGCGGAGACTTTGGGTGGCGAAAGGGGAAGCTTCGGAGTCGCGGAGGAGAGCGCAGCAACAGGGGCGCGGAGGGCAAAGCGGGGAGATTCCCGCACGGAGGATCGTTGCCAACCAGCACTCACCAGCGCAAGAGGCTTGTCTGGTGCCCTCCCGGTGCGGGCGGGGCTGGGAGCTGAGGCTCGGGCTTCGGTCGGAGCGCAGGGAGAGGACTGCGGTTGGCGGCGTGAACACAGCCTGCAGGGGGTTAGTGCACCGCGGCTAGCCGGCAGGGAGTCCGGGAAAAGTCCGGACCTGCCAAAGAGGCAAGAGACTTTTTCTTCCATCTTTGTTTCCTGGTGCTCAAGTTGAGAAGATTAAGAGCGCTGCTTAAAGGACCTCCAGAAACGGGCGCGAGCCACGGCTAACAGCCTGCACCCCAGAGATGGGCCTGAGACGCTAAGGCTGCTGCTGCCGCCACCAAGAAGCCTGTGTGCGAGCACAGGTCACTCCCCCCCCCCTCCCGGAGCCCGCCAACGCGGGCCAGGGTCCCGTGATCCAGGGACAACTTCCCCAGTAGAACGCACAGCGCACCTCAGGCTGGTGCAACATCCAGCCGGCCTCTGCCGCCTCAGGCTCGCCCCGCACTCCATGCCCCTC
>RJWK010041064.1:0-19714 GCA_004363435.1 Platanista minor
TATGTGTACATATAGACACATTCAAAAAGACTATAATTTACTATTAATGGAATTAGAATTTTAAAAAGTTTCTTTTCTGCATTTATCATGAGTTGTGTAATTAGGAAAAAGCTAATAATTATTACATAGATTATTGTTAGGTAGAGAGAAATCCAAATAAAATAAAATAAAATTTATGAATCATTAAATTGCTTTTTAATTATTATTTTTAATGAACCTGGTCCTTCTCCAGATTTGAGCTCCACTTTGCCCACACCATTTACCTGTTCTTGGGCTAATGCCCTTCCTAACTTCTTTGATAAGGAGTATTATGTGTTTTTTACTTGTTTTAACTAGTCTACATTTTTATCATCATTTCACATATGAGAAAAGAGCTCATAACTAATAAGGGGCAGTCCTTTTGTGTTGGCATTAGTTTCATTTCAGTATGCTCTAGGTCAAAATGAGGCTGAGGCTGGGCCACAGGTGTTGGGCTAGTTGCCATAGTTTCTGCTGAGATTTAAAAAGCATGAGATTTTTCACATATAAAAAGATATGGGGGTTTTGTTGAAAAACAGATAGCTCTCACAATGCAGAGTTTGAGTTCCTACCAGACGGTGGACAGGCTGGAGACGAGCAGCCGCTGTCCTCTGAAAATGGCACACGTGATCCAGCTTGCCATGTCCCACCACTCCACACTTCATACTTGGCTGAAATATCTTGCCTAAATTTATAGGCATTTCAGTTTGCTATCCATATTTGAATCATCCCTATCTTCACCACATTTAAGGATAAGGTGGAAAGAATTGAGTGTTCTTTTTACTATCTTAAGTAAATCATCTAGATGACAATTGAACCTCTAATTTCAGGGTATGTTTCCATTTTATTGCCCCAAAACGATGAGGGTGGGAGAGAGAGAGGGAGAGAAAACGAAGTGCATAAGAAAGGCAATTGTCAGAGGAAAGCATGAAATGTGAAGGAAACTGGTATTTGTAAGATTTTGTTTCTTCTGGTTTACAACTTTATCAATGCCCGTACAAAATTACTTTATTTGTATCTGAACAGTTCAATATTTATTCAGTTTGTGCTTTAAAGTAAATACTTGAGCCTTTTTTTCCCAGCTGCCTTTGTGTATAGGAGCAGAAAAATAATGGAACATTAAAAGGAAACTAGCTTTGAAAATTTACTGAAATGAAAAACAGAAAAGCAGATTAGCTGGGAGTACTCCAAGGGGGCAGTGATGCTGTGGCCTGTCAGGACATTGAGGCATTAACCAATGTGCAATTAAAAAAATAAAACCTGTGAGGAGGCAATGCAGGAGAATAAAAGCCTATTAGAGCGCTCCTAAGAGTTGAGGCTCTTGCCAGCAGAGCCATCTGTCAAGAGATTATGGAGAAGAAAATTTCCGCAGGAATTTTCCCTTGGGACCAGATGAAGTGCCAAGAAAAGGTGTGTGGCATCAGGAGTGAGGACAAACTCTGAGAGTCTTCCGCAGTGCTTATCACAGACAGAGAGGGAACCGTCAACCCACTGGGTCTGAGAGAAGATAAGACAGGGCAGTCTGTATTGCTTTTGGGCAGAGAACCTAGTTTGTCTTAACAAGAGGTCAGGAAAACCAGTGTCTTTTAAGGTAAGTTAAACTTTGTTGTATTGAATCCTAAAATTTTTCTATGATTCAAAGACAATGAAATAATATGTTGAACTTTTCATACTAAGGATTCTAATACAAAAATGAATGTGAAGTTTGAGTCAAATTGCAGAAGGTGATCAAAAAATACTTGAGCAAAAACGAGAATGTCATTTTTTTTTTAACTTGACTCTTTGGAGTTTATGAAAATACCCAAGACATTTACTTACATGAAATGTTGTACTAAAATGTTGCTCTTTTCACTTATTTCTTCCAAGTAAATGCTGGGTGATGGACTCATGAGTATTTGCCTCTAGAGAATTCAGTTCATGCCATGCTGTGAAATAATTAAAAACCATACAACCATGAAAGTTACAAGAGTTAATAATAGGGACAAATATTTCATAAAGTTCCTGGAATCATGTCAGGAAAAGATAGTTTAATTTTTAATTCTAAGTAGATCTTAGTTCATTCCCTGACCTATGTTCCCATATAGTACTATTTTGTGTGTTTAACAATATTTATTCCCCATTTTCTTTGTGATTAATTTTATTTTTCTTTCTTTTTTAAGATAAGAAAATATGTTGATTATAAAGATGAAATAAAAATACCACAGATTTATGGTCTAGATTACAAGATAAACATGCATTTTTTTATTTCAAATTTTTTAAGTCAGAAAAAGTTATCTTTTTAAATGACAAGAAAATAAACATGTAAGAAGATAGGTCTCATGCTAATTTAGCAAGCATTTTTAAACCTACGGTGCTGATAAGAAATTGTCAATCAGAAATTGGGACTAAATGTAGTTTAATTCAGTTTTATATTATCTTGATCAAAACAGAGACATTTCATTTATCACATTGGTTACTTAGAGAAATGGATATGAACAGACATAAATATAAATGCTAAACAGTGGTAAGAAATAATCTTATGGGAAAGAACACAAAGTCCAAGAAAGCAGTGCTAATTCTGAGGGATCACAGTGATCCAGTGTTAATGCTGGCATTGTGCCCATATCAGATTATTGTGTCTCTAACTGGAGAGAAATAATCTTGTGAATTTAAGTCAAATTATCCTATGAGTTCAATTATAGTGGAAAATTAATTTTAATAACCCAGGTTTTTGAACCTTCCTTTCTCTCTTACAAAAGAACAGTTTTGCCTGAATCATCAGCATATTTTTTACATTCTTTTTTATTCCATTATTTCATTCAATCTTCCACTCACTTTTCCATTTAACCAATATTTAGTGAGCGATGTTCAGGTGGAGGGCATTATCGGGCTAGGCATGAAAGTAATGAATGGACATGGTCCCTACTCTCAAAAGGCTTACAGTCCAACACATGGCATATAACTTCTCCATTCAGCTTCAAAACAATTTGAAAACCAAAACTTAACCTCCTGTTGTTGAAGTAATATTTAAGACTAACCGAAGTTAAGGCTAACAGAAGTTAAGTGACAGCAGTAGGAAGTATCTGTGTTAGTAATATAATTCAGGACTTTCAGTGCATTGATTTTATTTATACTTCAGTATTTCAAACATTTTTTAATTAGTAAGGACTGAAATAAGCATTATTTACTCTGCTCTTGGATTTTCATTAAATATAGTTTGAGGTTCTTTACTTTAGAAAATGTGGAATAGGTTAATTTTACATGTAGAAAAAGGGAACTCCTGTTCAATAAAAAGTAGACAAAGTATACTGGGATATTGACAAATACTGCATCTCGTTTGTGGTCAAAGTCTTATCTCTGCATCTAGGGATACATCTCTGCATATTAAGTGTATTTGAAATTAGAGATTAGATTCTTACCTGCTATATCCACTCTTGTTCCTAAGATTGATTTGGGGGTATGTGCATTTCAAACATTTTTGGCAATATTACAATAGTTGGTCCTGAACAAAAGTGATATTTAAGTTTTGAGTTATGGAGATCATCTCTGGGATCCTTGCCAGAAATAATGAAGTTCTCATTTGGATGAGTGGGTCTGGAAACTGTCACTTCAAATAAAATGCGTTTTATGATAGAGTGCTATTGCCATATTTTTTCAAAATAATGAAATACTAAGTTTAATAGTCAGTATTTTGATAATGTAACATGTACAGTAATATGAATATAACATTCTTTTCATAGAGAATGGATTAGTCAAAAGGGAGCAAGTTGGAATCATGTAGCCATACAACTGTTAGGAACAAAATCTGGGGCATTAAAATAAAATCATAGTTCAAAGGCCTATGAGTAAAGAGAGCAACTGATTGCTTTTGACTTTTTTTTCTTTCAGATAAAACATATAGTAGGTTTCTAGTTAAGAGTTTGATGTTTTTAACCTTCATTTATTGGTCACAAAACATGTTCTTATACTATATATATATATATATATTTTTTTTTTTTTTTTTTTTTTTTTTTTTTTTTTTTTTTTTTTTTTTTTTTTTTTTTTTTTTTTTTTTTTTTTTTTTTTTTTGCGGTACGCGGGCCTCTCACTGCTGTGGCCTCTCCCGTTGCGGAGCGCAGGCTCCGGATGCGCAGGCTCAGCGGCCATGGTTCACGGGCCCAGCCGCTCCACAGCATGTGGGATCTTGCCGGACCGGGGCACGGCAGGTGGACTCTCAACCACTGCACCACCAGGGAAGCCCTTATACTATATATTTTAAAATATTTGTCCCCTGTTGTCTCTGCTGAGCACATAGTGGTGGAGGACTCATTGTTTTGGAGGCTGACTGATTATTAAGGGAGTCCTAGTCTCCTCCCCGCCTCACTAGCACATGATTGCTTAATATCCAGAAAGTGGTAGATCAACTTCTCTTCAGATTCAGTAAATCACGTGAAGTAGTGCGGCATTATCTTTAAGCGTGAGGTGCTAATATCAAACTTGTTGGGTTTCAGTCTTGACTTTTCTAATTACTACTTTGTGAGGGCAAGTCTCTTACCTACTTTTGCCAGCTGTAAAATGGGCATAAAAATGGCACTATTATTATTGTGTGGATCAAGTGAGATAATGTACATACAGTGCTTACCATGTTGTAAACTCTCACAAATATTAGCGATGATGATGGTGATAAGAGTTTGAAGAAATTCAGACCTTCCCAGTGCCTTGTTTGAATTCTTGCACTAGCCTCTAATCGTGTCCAGTTTGTGATATCTTTATTGCATCCCATGCAAATTGCCAGACAGCTTTCTCAAAAGCGCAAATCTGATACTATTACTTTCCTAAAGTGGCTCTCCATTACCTTTGGCTAAAGACTCATACTTCCTAGTATGGACTAAGAGACTCCTCTCTCACCCTCTCTGCAGTTTCTCACACCTCTGAGTCTTGGCACATACTGGTCCCTCTGCCTGGAACACTTACTCCTGTTCCTTACCTGGCTAATTTGAACTTAACCTTCAACACTCAGCTAAAGCTATCAGGAAGACTTTTCTGACCCCACCTTCACCCACCCCTCTTTATCCTCAGGACTGTATATATTTCTAGTCTGTCAGCTTGTCATTTCCTTCAAAAGACTGTGAACTATTTGAAAACAGGGGCTATATTTTTTTTCATTAACCCAGAATTTAGTACAATTTCTGTGACACAGAAGATGTATAATCAATGTTAATAGGTTGAATGAATGTTCTGGTGAGCAGGCAAGGAGCAGTGATACTTCTCCTTTTACGACTATGTTTATCTTCTGGGTACTGATGTCATGCAGAGGTACTGACATAAACACATGACTCCATGAAAGGCAAGGCAAGAATGGCCAAAGTACACTCTGTGAACATGCTTTTGCGTCTCTAAAAACAATCTTATTTTATCTTTTTTTGCTGCTGAGCTGGAATAAGAGAACCAGATATAGTGCTTTTAATCTGAAACATAAGTTTTAAACTGTACATTGACAGTAAAGAATGAATTATTTTTGTTGCAATTTTTGATCAAACTAGTTGGTCTAATGTATCACCAAAGTGTTGGTCAGAAACTTTTGGATCTTTGTTGTCCACCCCTCTCTGTAGAGTTTATTTCATCTTGTGCTTGGAAGTCAAGATTGCAGTAGTTCTTAGAATGATTATATCAGTATAGATGTAAAGATGTGGTCTTAGGAAATAAGATTCATATCCTAAAAATACTGTATTAAGCTGTTAGTGTTATTAGGAATAAATTCAAAATGTTTATGGAAACAATTGAGCTATTTTATGAGACTTACTCAAATTCTATGTTTTGCTGACATTTTGACAATGAATTGGGATTTTAATGCGATTTGTATATTTGTGAATAAGCAAATAGAGAAGACAGGTACAATCCCTTCTTCAAATGGTGAGCTGCTTCTAGATGCTCCAGTTTTGCATTTCCTGCCCTTTGAAGTAAACTGTTTCAATGTGGAGCAAGAGCCTCTATGCCCAGGTTCCTGCCCTTTTGTCTAGCACCCGTTAGGGGTCTCTGCCACTGCTGTTATAACTATTAGTAGAGCAGAAGAGGGAAAATATCTCATCACTGGCATGTGCTCACTGCTGCATTTCTCATTCTGCTGCCAGCTTCCACTCATCGGCCCCTTCTCTTTCTTGGCATCCATATGGAAGTGACCCTGCTTGGAGTCTTGCTTTCAAGGTTCCATATCTGTAGCACTGGGCAGTGAACCAAGACTCAGCACCAGCTAGTTGCATAGGTCTTGTCCTAATGTGAAACTTGTCAGGTGGCTGTGCTATCTCCAGGGTTTTCTTTGTTGACCCTTAATATGAAAGCAAGTTGTGGCCAAGCTGGTTTGGAATGAGAATATCGCAACCCCAAACTTAACTGCTCTGAGAATGAGTTATACCAGAGTAATAATGAGTTGTAATCAAACTATACTACCTTCTCTTGTAAGTATTTAGGTTTCCTTCTATCCTTTACTCTTTACGGTCTACTCAGAAAGGTGCCAAAGGCTATTTTTTCTTTTTTCTTTCAACAATATGGCCTGAAGGTGTATTATGCTGACTAATATTTTAAATTTTACTCCTTGGGTAAATGAGCCTACATGTGAATCCTCTAATTGCTCCTTTGTGTTTCCAGGACCTGGCATAATCCTTGGCACAGAGTAGATATATAATCCTTGTGAATACTTGAATGCGATACTAAATAGAGTTGGAATGCCTAGTATATATAGGGAACTTGGAGAAACTGTGTAGATGCTACTTCACTTTTAGGAAGACAGATGAACTGGCATCAGAAAATAGCTAAGAGACCATTGGATTTCTCTGAGATATTTTCACAAAAGGACAGTCACAGGAAGGAGCCCTTAAGGCCCGTTATGAGACCTCACAAATCATCACTTTTTAAAGCCTACTTCTAAGGTTATACAGAAACACAACTGGTTGGCGGGGGGTGGGGGGAACCATGGAATTCCATGGACTACAAGTCAACAATGCCTAGGGAAAATATCTAATAAAATACTAATTTTGAAACTGTTTTATGTAGTTGAGAAGCCCAGAGTAAAAGAATAACAATTAATCAAATGGAAACTGAATTAATTGACAGATTTCATCTATGTATTCATCTATAATTCAGTTCCTGTTTCCATTCTTGTTTCAATAGCAGTTTCTCTGCTACCATTCTTCACAACATTGCTGCAATAAACACCTTACTATTGTCTGAGTTCTGCAAAGTTATATACAATATAATTTCTGGTACATGTATGCATGGAATTCCTTTATTACAAACAACACAATAGAAGTCTACATTTATATAATAGTTTATATTTTATTAGTTATAAATGTTAGCAGTGTGAAGGACCTTAGCAGGTCTAAACAAATTTGCTCATTTGATGGATGAGGGAACTGAGTCATAAAGTGATTAACTTATTTTTTTCCCCCATGGAAAAATTAACCAAAAATTGTCATTCAAAGTTATGTTTTCTATTATATGAAAAGTGATTGTCAATGAGATGCTCAAGGTCAAGGTTGATATCTGCCTTTATCTTCTTTTAAAAATGAATTTAATGACTTCATTAAAATCTAGGGATATATAAAAGGCAGCAATACTATCACTCCATTAACAGAGATTTACTTATCAGGATTTCAAACAAGGAATTCATCAAGCTAAAATTCTTTCCAGAGAACAGAACTGTCCTATATTCAGGGAGCATGAGGCTCATATCTTCTGTCATGCCCTTGAAAATTCTGACAACATACTCTAATGTGGCTGCAAGAGGCTGCTTTCTGTCTCAGCTGGCTCAAGGTACAGAAACTCTTTAGAGGGCCAATATGCTTAGAGCAACCTGGCATGTCTGTTCTGAATCAAGCTTCCATATTCCCAAGTTAACCTACCTAGATATCCTTAAGGCTGTTTATCCTTCTAGGTGTCCTTAAGGCTGAGAACTGGCCTTTAGAGGAGAGTCATCTCCCACAGCGGCTCAAGACCCAAGGCTATTCAAGAGAAAAGGCAGAAACAAGTACAGGAAAATAGTGAGTAAGGCTTCGGCACACACTCACATACATACACACACACACACACACACACACACACACGCAGTTTACAGAGAGAGAGAGACATACCATGGCAGTGACTTCTTTATCTTGAATAAAGAACTAAGTTCTTTAAAGAAAAATGGCATAATTAGAATAAAACTGTTTTGACTCAAAGAATCTATGGTCTGTCAAATTGGCCTTTCTGATCCTTGAACTTGTCAAATTTGTCTTTGTCTCAAGACCTTTGCATCAACTATTCTGCTACTTGAAATGCTCCCCCTTTATGTTCATGTGACTGACTTCTTGTCATCATTTGTAATTTAAAACTTAAATATCAACCTCAGAGAGGCTTTTCCTGACCATTCTAAGAAAGGCAGCCTATTACTGCCTGACATCACCCTATTTTAATTCTTTGCATTGCATTATGCTCATCAATATCTAATAGTTTTTATTGTTTACATTAAAATGTATATTCTATCTTCCCCCTTACCTTGGCATAATATAAGACCCCATGAGGGCAGAATCTTGCTTGTTCCTTTATATTCCTTGCTTGACACATAACAGATACCCAATAAATATTTACTCAGTGGATAGCTTTTTCATCACCAGAGATTAAATAGTTGAATTATAACTGGTGTTTAATAAAAAGTTGTTTAACTGAATTTGAGGACTAATAATAGCGGAGGGAATTCCAATAAAGTTCTCTCTCTCACAATTTTCTTTGACATTTTCCTTCCATTTACTAATTTGGGATGAAATGTCCTTGATAGTTTGCCTTAGATATGAAGAAAAATCAAAATACTTGATACAAGTTTTGGTGAGATTTAGCATTATACTGAAGTTTGATTTTAAGGCAGAGATGGTTTCTACATATTTCACAATTGATTAAACAATCAACCAGAATACATTGAAGGGTCAGGTTTATGAGATTCCTTTACTTTGTATTTATGTGTAGGCTTTTAGATGAGGAATATGTTTAGACTAAAAATATCATGTCATTATTTTTATTACAATGTGTGGCACATTGCTGTTCTCTTTAGTTCTGTTACTTGTGTTATTCTATTGAAAAACAGTGACAGAGGAACACCACTAATCGTAATACAGAGTTTAGTAATGATGGTTTTGTGATGGTAAGCAGAATCAATGGCAAGCAAAGTAACTTATTTTCATACAAAACTAAATTATAATTGCCAAATATTTATTTATTTTATTTCGGCAAGTCTAGTAATCTTCTAAAATAACCTCAGTTTGATAATATTCTATTAAGAGTACATCAAGAGCAAGTGGTGACAACTCATTCCAAAAAGTATTGAGTAATTTAATATGCTGACAACAAATCACCAATTTATGAGAACACTGGATGCAGATGAAAGCCCAAGAAATGAAAAGGGCATATTTTGGTAACTATAACACACCCCATTATCAATCCTGACACTGAGATTGGCACATACTAAAAAATGTTGCTATCTCTTAATCTGCCACTCCAGCATGTTTCAAAAAATTCCATAACCAATAACTGGGTCTCCCAAAACATACTTCCAGGTCCATTCCCTTACTGCCTAAAACATTCAGTGCGTCTGTGAGGTGGTCCTGATGCTATGGTTTTTGCTTGAGCATGACAAAAACCATGTGAGATTCCTCTGTCGTCCACTGCATCCTGGACCCTGCTGTCCTGCTGGATTTTGCTGACATCAAACAGAGTCCTTAGGGTTCAGAAAGGCTGGGCAGGTGCACCAGACACATCAGAGGCAAATATGTAACAGCACGGAGCATTTCTGCTTGGCTTGTTGGGTTTGACATGCCAAAATAGCCCAGAAGGAATAGTAGTGCCTTTTGAAGTAGCTGAGATGCTTCCCCGATGTCACTTCTCTGAGTTTTAGATCAATGCCTGGAAGATGAATCAGAGCATGTGAGAAGAGTCACCGAGGGGAAATGTGTTGGAAAGCTTGCAGGAGTGAAGCACCCAAGCCCAGAGAAAAGGTGGGGTGAGATGTGCAAGCAGGAAAAAAACAAAGGGCTGAGTCATTGGAGGCCTAATTGACAATGGCACAGCTGTGACAACAATTTGCCGGCAGCCTGACCTGTTTGATGAAAGGGCCTCTGCTTTCCTTGGAACCTCAGAGTTGCAGCCACTCATAGGAATGCACCACTCATGTTTCCAGCTGGCTCAGCCTCATAAATACCTAAACTCACAAGATGACATTTTTAATGCTCTGCAGTTGCTATTCTGCATTTATATTTATTGCAATTCAACATATCCATTAGTGCATCTGTCATTGATAAGTTTGTCACTGCTTCAGGAAAACAGTCCATCATGCTGCATCAATTTCCCTTTACAAGCTATTAATGTACTATAATGCAGCTTACAGTATCATGTGGATATATTTGATTAGAGAGGTGCCAGAGTCAGTCAGATTGAACTGAGAATTGCAAGAGGACCCAAAATCTTTATTTATTTTAAAGATGAACAGCCTTGGTGCACAGTGAATGTGTTAATATAACAGGTGTATCTTTTTCACCTTCTCAAACAGGCACTGAAAAGAACAAACGTAAGCAATCTATTTTGACTCAGCTTGAAGCACAGCAGACCTACAATATTTTGTTGATACTTGACATGTTTAGCAGAATCATATTCATGTTTTAATATTTTCTGCATGCAATTAGCAGCTTTATTCAGGAAACAATGATGGCATATGAGTCCAAGAGATAGGACCAACTATGGCTTTCTGAAATAGGGTAAATAAAAATATTAATAGTAAATAAAACAGAGATTTTCAATACATGACTTGAGATAATTCTGGATGCTATAACAATTTCTGTTAAAAAAAAAAAAAACAGGGGCTTCCCTGGTGTTACAGTGGTTGAGAGTCCGCCTGCCGATGCAGGGGACACGGGTTCGTGCCCAGGTCCGGGAAGATCCCACATGCCGCGGAGCGGCTGGGCCCGTGAGCCACGGCCGCTGAGCCTGTGCTCCGCAACGGGAGAGGCCACAACAGTGAGAGGCCCACGTACCGCAAAAAAATAAATAATAAAAAAAAATAATAAAATCAACGCATCTAAGACCCGACTCAGCCAAACAAATAAAGGAAATAAATTTTAAAAATAAAAATAAAAACAAAAGGCACCTGTACAACAAAAATTCTAAATTGTATAGAAATGAGCAGTGCTCATGTGTATGGACTATATTATTTCATTCTTTCATTCTGCAATTAGGATCTGGCAAATCACTGATGTTCATGGAATCCAGAGGCTGAACTATGTCAGGACACTCTGAGCTATTTTAACAATTCTGGCCATAGTAAAATACTTGAGCCACTTTTTAAATCTTATTGTATCAATTGCAAAATGTAAAGGAAGATACATTATGCACTTAAAAAATATATTTGTGAAATATTATGAAATCTACCCTTGAAAATTATATTTCTAGAGGGGTTATACATGGATAAACACTGGAGTCAGGCACATATGCACTTGAACCCTTACTGAGTTACTTTTCAAATGTGTGGCATTGAGCAAGGTAAAAATTTCTTTAAACCTCAGTTTTCTGTATGTTTAATGATGAAGATAAGACCCATGCATAGGATTGTTCTTAGAATTAAATGAGACGCAAATTGTGGTACATCCACACAATGAAATACATGTAGCTGTTGGAAAGATTTAGATGGCCCTGTATGGGATGTTACAAAATAATTGCCAAGGGGACTTCCCTGGTGGCGCAGTGGTTAAGAATCCGCCTGCCAATGCAGGGGACATGGGTTCGAGCCCTGGTCCAGGAAGATCCCACATGTCTCGGAGCAACAAAGCCTGTGTGCCACAACTACTGAGCCTAAGCTCTAGAGCCTGTGAGCCACAACTACTGAGCCCATGTGCCACAACTACTGAAGCTCGCACGCTTAGAGCCCATGCTCCGCAACAAGAGAAGCCACCGCAATGAGAAGCCTGCGCACCTCAAGGAAGAGTAGCCCCCGCTCGCCGCAACTAGAGAAAGCCCACACAGCAACAAAGACCCAACACAGCCCAAAATAAATAAATTTATTTCAAAAAGTTGCCAAGAGCTAGTTAGATTAAAACCGTCTAACATTAAAGTATTTTAGATTTTATGTTAAAATATATATAACATATGCACAGAAAAATTTTGGTGGGATATACAAAATGTGGAAATGTGTGATAAGGGAAGAGTAAGATTTAATTTTCATATTATGTCCTTTTATACTGTCTGATGTCTTGCTGTTTGTTCCTATTATTATGATTAAATGCAAATGCATAGTTTAATTTTTTAAGAGGATGTAATTCATTAAAATGATTAATAGTATCTGGCATATGTGAGAGCTCAATAGATGTTGGCTGCCAGTAATAAATTCTCCTTTTCCCCATGAGATGTGACAGAAATTTTGCTCCTGCTCTAATAAGTAATGTAAAGTTTGAGGTTAAATAAGGAGTTGGCATGGGAACAGATGGATTTTCAAAGTTCCCATGATAAATGTCTCCAAGTGTGGGTGCATTGTAAACACAGGAGCACCAATAGTGTGAGGGGCTGCTTAGAAAGACTGCTGGCCATTCAAGGACATCTTTACATGTGTAGTGCACAGGATGAAGAAGGCAGCCCTTCCTGTCTACTCCTTCCCAGTCACAGCACTCTGGAACCTTGTGCCCCAAGTGAGTTCCCTATTTTAGGCGAGATGTCACAGGCTCGAGTATGTGCAGAGGAAGATGACCAGGACAGCATAGGGAGCAGAGTCCATATCAACATGAATAGTTCATGGAGCTGAGGACCCAGAGAAGTGAACGAAAGGGACCCCTCATAATGACAGTTCAAGGGCTGCAACACAGAAGAGGGATTCAACTTAATCTCTGTTAGTTCCTGAGGGCAGAACTGGGACCACTGAGTAGAAGTTTAAAGGAGACATATTTCAGCTTACAGCTGCAGCTAAAACCCAGCATGTCATGATTTATAGCAGCAAATGCCACCCTAGGCAAGGATAGAATTTTCTGTTAAATTCTGAAGATAAACAGTACCAAAGCATCTGGATTCTCACAAGGATAAGGTCCCAAACTTAAACTAAATAAATAATCCCTGCAGATACTGCTTTCCAAAGGTTAGCTACATCCAGTGGATGAACTTGTGTCGGCAGCAGAGCTCCCTGCCCTCCTTGGTTCCATCTCCTCACTGCTTCCAGCAGTGTTCAGTAAAGCACATCATCTTCTTGATGCTGCTTTTAGCCCCTTCTCTTCATTCTGGTATCATAGCCTACAGAGTTTAGATACTGGACATTACTGCCTGCTGTCGCTGGATTTGTCTCTTTGCCTCCAAAGGGCCCCCTTTTTTTATCCTGTGACCTCATGGTCTTCCATTCATACTTCTGCTGTTGTATTTAGCTTCTGCCTTGCATTAGCATTAGTTGGGCAATACTTGTTTCTACTCACTAAAACGTAAGCTCCTTGAGGGTTGACACAATATATTTTTGTCTCCTAGTGTCTTAGAAGAAAGTAAGCCTCAGTAGATTGAATCACACCCCTTTATGAAGAGTAAATGGGGGAAATCACAGATTTAAATGTAGATTTAAATGTTTTTAGCAAGCCATCCATCACCTCTGTATGACCATTAGCTTTGCTAGAGAGCATCTATCTCTGGTCATGAGCAATGAGGAACTCCAAAGCATACAATCAGAAGAGGATTTTTAGATAATGATGCGTACGCAAACCTGTGTCTCAAATCAAGGAAACCTATAATAAAGACATATATTTTCTTCAAGATTTCTGGGATTGGGCTTATGGATACTTTCAGATTTGTCCATGGATGATTCTCCAAATGTTTTGCAATTATATTTGCATAGGGACAGACCAATACTGTCTTTAACGCTGGAGCAGAGTTCAGGGGTCCCCTCCTGTGCTAGGCGTTAACTCTGTAGGAAACTCATTATCAGCCTTGGAAGCACCAGTGAGCAGAGGCAAGCCTCCAGAAAGAACGAGGATACAACACTCCACTTACTTGGGTAGTCAAATTATTTCGCTAAGAGTAACTGAGTCTTATAGATGCGTCGCGGACGCTTTCAGGTCAGTGGAATCTTATATGCGTCAGGCTTTTCAACACGCAGCATAATTTTTCACTCTGGCTTTCTGTACCCTGTTCAGAAGTGTATTTGAGAGTCTTAAATAACTCACACAGGTTTCATAAGCACTTCACTTAAAATGAGGAAAGCAGGATAGGATTTTAGCCTGAGCATCAAAAAGAGTAGGGCCTCTGAATCAGGTTCAAATGTTAGAGTGAACTACACTAAATGTTTGCCCTAGATTTCCAAAAATACAGCTCAAATCTGAAAAATCTAGCACATTAAAAATAGTCTGTGTCTCTTAGAAATATTAGTTTTTTCCCAAAACTTTCAAATATTTTAAATTTAAGGAATGAAAAGCAAATGTACTGATGGGAAGGAAAAGACATTACTTTTAAAACATCACAGATCAAATTGTTCTCACAATTATTCTAACAATCTTATAAAAAATTGTTCTGATACTCATTAGACAAATTTAATAAATTGTGTAGTAAGCATCTGCTCTGTGCCAGCCATAGTCCCGACTGCTGCTGGACATAGACAGACTAGGCACCTCAGTCTAGACTGGGGCATAGGGTGTGGGCGGGAGCAGAGGCTACAACCTAGGCAACTGATATTTCTTCATGACACTTAGATGAGTTGTAATTTTCACAGTTGTTTAACTTTTACAATGTCTATCATCTGAGCTGTGACTCCATGAAGGCAGGAAACTTTTCTGTCTTGTTCTTTAACAAGACAATGTCTAGCACAGTGATGGCACATGATAGGTGTTCAAGAAATGTTTGCTGAATAGATGAATTAGATGAGCAAATTACTATATTTCAAAATAGAGTGATATAAGTATTATGAGAGAAGTACCCACAAAGCACTGGGATTCAAACAGAAACATCTTTGGTGAGATGAGATGAGAATTAGTGTGTCATTTGAGATACCCATTAAATATTTGTGTTACATGTGTAGGAACTTGATCAGATTGAGGTACTGCACCCACCTTCATCCCGATTCTAAAATGAACACTTTTACATTCCAGTCCCTAAAATGTCTCATCGGGTGGGGGAGGGATATATAAAAGACAATGCTTTTTTGTTACCTCAACTTGAACCTGCCTGCAGAGCCTGTTCAGGCATTGTCACTGTCCTTCCTAACCACGGGGGAGAGGGAGCGATCTTTGCTGGTGTTTACAGATGACAGAGCTGAAGGTATTTCAAGCCATGTGCATGAGTGCAGACCACAAGATCAACGGAGGCCTGCGGAGAGTTCCACAGGCACTGTGTGAATGACTTAGCCCTTCCTGGCCTAGGAGCTGTTGGTGGAGAATGCTTTTGCTGTTAACAGCCCCGCTTGCACCTTCACTCTTGGGCAGTGTGACATTACTTCTCTCGTGCGAGCCAGCCCCGTTTTGCCCACAGGCACTCCCATCACTACCCGGAACATGACAGCTTTTCCACTTTGCCTCCAGTGGTGCCTCACAGCATCCGCACCACTTGTGATCAACAGCTTTAGCTCCCCTTTCCGCTGTTCCTTTAGCATCTGTCTCGGTTGGTCCTCCTCACACCCTTAGTCTGGCAGCCTGGGGTGGCAACAGGCCTGGCCTTGATGTCAGCTGGCTTGTGGAGTTAGGAACTCAGTGTTGATGACTCCTTCTTGTCATGTGTGTTTACACACAATTTATCTGAGAGAATAAACACTAGAGATCCTGAGCTGGGGTGTGACTCTGGAAGTGTGCCATTCTTTGCAGGGCTGGTCCAGTCGAGAAATTTGGGGGCCATTCCATTAGCTAAGTTAGTAGTTTGGTTTCCTGTGTATCAATGGATCCTTTGAAAGGATCTCATCAGGTCTGAATTGCCTATAGGTATACTGAATATATGCTAATCCTCTAATGCCTGTAGACTTCTGATTTAGTTATCATCAACACCATGTAGATTTCACTATCCATGATTACAGATTAATTCTTCCTTTTGAAGATTAATCAGTATATATTGATGGACTTTGAACTTTAGAAGTTCACAACCTAATGATATGAAAATCAGAAACATAGTACCACTAAAAGCCAGAGTGTCTAATAATATTGGCTGAAGTTATATACAGATACACATGTGTATTTTATATTATATTTTAAATTTTCTTTACAATTCTCGTTTTATAATTCCTAGTGACCACTTACTGGTTAAATCCCCTTTCAGTCATGATAAGCAGTTAATAATTATTGTTGGAAAGTGAAGTCTTTGATTATAAAGATCAGGACTACACATTTTTCCAGAGAATTTTAAAATTCTCTCAATTTTCTCTTTTTTTTTCTACCTGAATTCAGTAACGTGGGTGAATTATTTAGTTGTTTGGTGGCTGACAATTGTGGTTGTTTTGTCTGTTAAGATATGTTCAGCTTGGGTAAGAGTCAGTGTTAAGCCCAAATGCCAGCTTTTGATTTATTTCACTAAGCCACGCTTTCTCTTTAGTATCAAGCTATTAACATATGAAAAATTGTGAAAAAGGCTAAATATGTAGTATTTTCATCTACTTAAAGTTCTTCCTCTGACCTGGTATTGCATGTCTTATATTAGCCAGGCCTCTTTGGGTCTTAAGTCCAGCGGATCCTTATTTAATATACCTCCACTTAACCACTTCTCTAGATTAACAGAAGCCCTCTATTCCCCTATAAAATGCACTAATGCTAAATGCAAGTGTTAGATGGTTATTCTCTATCATACTTGAGCACTTTTTCTCCTACTGGTGAGCTGAATGCTTAATAAGAGTAAGGGATGTTTGTTTTGTTTTCAAACATGTTTATGCCTGTTATAGTATTATAATTATGTAATCTAATATCTGTCTCCTGATGAGTTAGTGAGAAAGAGAGTTGTGTGTGCTGAAACTAAATCAAATACTTGGGAAAACTTGATAAGGGCAAATCATTAAAACAATATTGCTCAGGAATCACATATTGTAAGACAACGGTGAATCAGGAAAAAAATCTGTAAAATTTGGAATGATTACATACCCAGATTGCTTTACCATTGGCTTAAAACCCCCATGGTACTTTGAAGAATTTTAAATTAGAAATCACAGTTATCGATTTTGGCTGGGGTTTGTACAAGGATAACAGTGAAAACTCCAATCAGCAGATCTAAAAATAATTGGAAAATATGTATATAGTTTATATCTTAAGTTAAAATAAAGGGTTTGAAGTATCCATCACCTTTATGATTTCCCACTTGCAGAACTTTTTCAACTACCAACCATCTCCTGGTCTAGATCCTTTTGGAAAATGGTTTCCTCCAGCAGCAAAAACTGGCTCTAGCTAGGTGACTAACTCGGATAATACTGGGGGTCTCATTGACTCCCAGGATGAGCTGCCCCAGGACCCTGGGTGGGGAGGCAGCAGGGAAGCTCTGGGAGCTCAGAGGCAGGAGTTTGGTTTGTGGCTTCATCTCCCACTTACTTCTGCTCACGTCAGCCCTGGCACATCTCAGTCTTTGTCTCTAGATTTTAAATTTCAAGTTTCTGGAAAAGAGAAGCTGATTCTACCAGCTTGGATCAGCTACCCTTGAAGTAATCACCTATCATGAATCAATCATCTATATTCCAGAGAAAGAGACTGGTTTTATGGTCATGAATCAAAAGACCATTTCTGGAAAGAGAAAACCATTCTGAATCATGTACCTGCCCCCAAGAAGGATGTACTTTGCCCTTAAAATCGATTATTTGACAATTAGAAAAAAATGGAAAGAAGTTTAGTGATAAATATATAATGAGGATGAGGAATTTTATCTACCAGAATTCTGGGGAGCTGCTCCCAGAGCTAAGAGAGCTTGGAGCTGTGGATCAGGGTATAATTCCTGAAGACATGGCAGGCAGAGAGGGCCACATATAGGAACAGTGGGACTTTCTGAGGGGTAGGGTATGAGCAGCAAGGGTCTTAAAGGAGGGAACCAAAGGGAGAGCAATATGATGCTGAATGGTTAGTGAGAAGGAGAGGGGGAGAGAGAGGGAGGGAGAGAGATATTGACGTCTGTCTCCTCCATGGGATATTGGGGAGAGAAAAGATTTAAAGCATAAAGCATCTTACAGAACATTTGCAGGGTGAAGCACCACATAAGTACCTGCATCCTCCACTTCAAGAAAACCAAAAAAAGGTCGACGTTATTTTATTTTTTTTGCGATGCGCAGCCCTCTCACTGTTGTGGCCTCTCCCGTTGCGGAGCACAGGCTCCGGACGCGCAGGCTCAGCGGTCATGGCTCACGGGCCCAGCCGTCCGCGGCATGTGGGATCTTCCTGGACCGGGGCACAAACCTGTGTCCCTTGCATCGGCAGGCGGACTCTCAACCACTGCGCCACCAGGGAAGCCCCGGCCGAGATTATTTTTAAAAGATTTTGTTGTTGCAGTGGACGAGCAAAAGCAGGTCTCAACAAGGCAGCCAATAATTATTCACATTAAAATATCCACAGTGAAGTACACATTGGCTACAGTATTTTAGGCTCAGTTTTGCTTTTGGAACTCATTCCTGTTCTTCTCAGAGGAAACGAGTTGGATTTAAACACACTCATTCCATTTATAGCAAAATAGAAAATTAGAAACTCAGGTTCTAGTCTTTGTTTCCCCAATTAATAGGCCTATAAACTAGTATTTCTAATCCTCATTTTTCTGACTCATAAAATGTGGTTGATGGATATGAATACCAAGAAAGCGGCATACAAATATATGCAATACAAAAGCCAAGTATTATTCCAGCTTGAAATTATTAATGGCTAATTGCTCATATACTCTTATTCATTATGAAACCTATAATCCTAGAGAGGTAGAGCTAGAATAAAGCAAATACCAATAAGGAGCCTTCACCTTTCCTCTCCTCCACTTTATTATTTCTTCTGGAAGATCACAAATATCACTGTTCTTTTTTTTTTCCTCTGGCTTCCCCAGCACATTGGGATTTTCTGGAGTTCTTCCCCCCAACACCTCCAGAGTATGACACAGATTCCCAGTTCTCTTCCTCCATGACACTGAAACCAATGCAAAGGCCCTTTGCTTTTCAGGGATTTCCTAAGAAGGGCTGCCTGGAAATAAACACCAAATCAAAAATTACACACATTAGAGAAGTTACCAGTTTTCCAGATACATCAATATATTTTCCGCATATTCAACCCAGGACCATAATGGACGTGTAAGTGTGACTGGACCTTCACAATTGCCCATTATCCCCTCCCAATTTTTAAGGTCTAGGGTATGGTATGTTTTATTCCTTAATCGTCGGCAGTACTGCCTAAGATCTTTTTTTTTTTTTTTAAACATCTTTATTGGAGTGTAATTACTTTTACAATGGTGTGTTAGTTTCTGCTTTATAACAAAGAGAATCAGCTATACATATACATATATCTCTATATCCCCTCCCTCCTGCGTCTCCCTCCCACCCTCCCTACCCCACCCCTCTAGGTGGTCACAAAGCACTGAGCTCATCTCCCTGTGCTATGCAGCTGCTTTCCACTAGCTATCTATTTTACATTTGGTAGTATATATAAGTCCATGCCACTCTCTCACTTCATCCCAGCTTACCCTTCCCCCTCCCCATATCCTCAAGTCCATTCTCTATGTCTGTGTCTTTATTCCTGTCCTGCCCCTAGGTTCTTCAGAACATTTTTTTTTTTTAAGATTCCAT
>RJWK010041065.1:0-19716 GCA_004363435.1 Platanista minor
GGCAGATATTTGTAAGGAGCGACAAGATCCTGGGAATGGAAAGGTGAATAAGAGACCGCATCTCAACCCTCCCAGAAATTATGCTTAAGTAAGGCAACCCCATCATCCTGAGACAACCAACTACAGTAAGTTCCCTACATATAAACGAGTTCCATTCCAAGAGCACATTCATAAGTCCAACAAAGTTAGCTTAGGTACCCAACTAACACAATCGGCTATATAGTACTGTACTGTAATAGGTTTATAATACTTTTCACACAAATAATACATTTTAAAAAACCACAAAAAATAAAGAAAACATTTAAAATCTTACAGTACCTTGAAAAGTACAATAGTACTGTACAACAGCTGGCATACCGGGGCTGCATCGATTGAACAGGCAAGAAAAATTACTGACTGGAGGAGGGAGAGGAGGTGGGAGATGGTAGAGCTGAAGGATCGTCAGTAATAGGAGACGGAGGGCAAGCTGCAATTCCACTCACGCCTGATGTGCTTGGACAGGCGAACACACGTTTGCATCTTTGAAAGTTCACAACGTGGAGGTTCGTATGTAGGGGACTTACTGTACTTATAATAGTCTGATGTGCTTCCTCAAGTCTTTTTCCTAAATATATCTAAATATATATCTAGTTATTTTAAACAACACAGAGATCATACTGTCTATATCTATACATGCTATCTATCAAAAAATTCTGGCACGAATTAATAGCTGTGTAGTCCAACGTATAAGTGTAATATAATCTAACCAATCTCAGTTTGTCAGTTATTAGCTCCTTGCCAATTTTCTTTTTGGCAATTCTAAATAACACTATGTGAAAAGTTGTTTTAGATAATTCTTCTGATCTGCTCTATTTCTCTAGGGTATTTTCGTAGGAAAGGAATCATTGGATCAAATGGAGTAAACATTAGAAACAAAACAAAACAAAGAAACACTGAATTTTGGTTATAAAGTAATATGTGCATTTTGAAAAATAACTGACTAAATACAGAAGAATACAAAGAAGAAAATAGCACTCACCTGTAATTCCATACCTGCAGGTAATCTCTGCTAATATTCTTGAGACGTATTTTTCCAGATTTGTAACTGTATATAAAGGTTTTTAAATCCAGTCTGACAGAATTCATCTGGTAGCTAGAGTAGTACATTGTTCTGTGCACATATACGTAATATTTTTTCCAGAATAGAACTTTACTGTAAATATTTTGATTCTGTACTGTAATCTTTCCGTGATATATTATGAGTTACTTTCCATTTGCATAAATATGTTTCTACCACATCACTTTTAACCACTGCATGGTTGTATACTATGATTTATTATAGTTGTATACTATGGTTTATTAAATTAGTCCTCTATTTTTAGACATCTAGGTTATAGAAATTTTCTGCTATTAGAAACCATGTGAGAAATACTCTTACATGTGCATTTTCATGTATTTTTAAGATTTTAAAAGACTATTTGTCCCTAAAGTTCTCTAGTTTATCTGTTTCAAGGGAAAAAACATACATACTGACTATTCCATGTGGATATTATATTTTTTGATGTTTTCCTCTATTTCCCGCATTGACTTTATTTCCCTTTGTAAGCCTGTTCTGCTTTTGTTTGCCTTGGTTTTTCTTTCTTATTCATACAGAGCATTTCCTCAATCATTAGCTGATCTTTGGCTGTTCATATAAAAAAGGGTGATATTAAAAAGCTGATTGGGGGCTTCCCTTGTTGCGCAGTGGTTGAGAGTCCTCCTGCTGATGCAGGGGACGCGGGTTCGTGCCCCGGTCCGGGAAGATCCCACATGCCGCGGAGCGGCTGGGCCCGTGAGCCATGGCCGCTGAGCCTGCGCGTCCTGAGCCTGTGCTCCGCAACGGGAGAGGCCACAACGGTGAGAGGCCCGCGTACGGCAAAAAAAAAAAAAAAAGCTGATTGGAAGCTTCCAGGTTAAGAGACCAGGTTGAGACCACACACACGCGATGTTTCTCCCTCCTGAACCCCACCAACATATAGTAAAGAGATTAAAGGGGGCAGGAGAGAGAGACATCAAAAAGCATAGAAAACAGGAGACGGAAACACGGCAGCCATACTTCGGAAGTTGGAAAACAGATGGGTAAGGAGGGATTGATCGGACAGAGCACAGAAGGAGCTGATGCCAGAGGTGGAGAAAACTAAGAACCACTGCATCTCTGCTATGAGATTTTCAAGAGATCAGGAGATGGCAGCCCCCAGAAACTCTCAGATGGAGGGCTCAGGGGCCTGAACTGAGGAGGATGAGGAGGAAGCTGTGTGAGAGGCAGCTGCTCCTTCCCTTCCCTCCCCTGCAACCCTGGGCAGCTCCTTTCCATACCCGCTCAAGCCCGGAAGTGTCTTCTCTGGAAAGGGGGATACTGAGGGTCTCAGGCCAGACCGAGGTCACTGGCACAGGCGAGGATGTGAGCTGCCGGAGAGAAAAAAGTGGGTTTGCTGTGTGCTGAAAGCTGAGCCCCTTGGCTCTCCTTCCTCACCGGCCCCGAGAACAACCCAGCTAGACCTTTAACCTCCAGGCGGGAGATTTGAGAAAACTTCTCCAGGGAATCTGAGATCCCACAAGGAAAGACCTAAAGCCCTTCACACACACACACACACACACACACACACACACACACACACAGAACAGGAAACAGCCCAGGAATAGACAATATGTGTGTGTGTCAAGAGAGGACTATTATAATGTTAATATAGTAACATCTTCGGAGAGATGAGAAAAGGTACTGTATCCATCAAATATTCTCTCAATAGGAATAGGATGCTTTTTTCTTCAAAGCGCATTAAGAGAATTTTAAAAAGCTTTCAAAGGTGAAAATTGATACCAGCATTGAAAAACTCAACAGAAAGAAAAAAACTGAGGAAATTTCCCATAAGTAGAACAAAAAGAGAAAATTGGAGAACCCAGAATAGGAAGTCCAACATCCAAATCACTCTGAGTTCCAGAAGGAGAGATCAGGAAAAAACAAAAGGAAGGAACCAATAAAGAAACTAATTAAGAAAATTACTCAGAACCAAAGGATGTACATTTCCAGATTGAAAGGGCTGGTATATACCCAGACAAACAGGTTAAAATGGACCTACACCAAGGTATACTGTTGTGATATTTGAGAGCATGGGGGAATGAGGGGAGATCTGACAAGCTTCAGAGAGAAAAAACAGAACATGTGAAAAAGGATCAGAACCAGAATGGCTTCTGACTGCTTCATAGCTACCTTAAAAGCAAGAATACATTGAAGCAATTTTACAAGGAAAATTATTTCCAATCTAGATGTTTAAACCTAGAAAAATCTCAGTCAAGTAGGGAGAAGAAAAAAGACATTTTCAGACATGCAAAGTCCCAAAAAATTTACCTAGAATACAGCCTTTCTCCAAAAGCTACTGGAGGATATGCTGGACCACAGCAAGAAAGTCCAGAAGGAAGGAGGCAGGAAACCAGGAAACAAGTGTTCAAGGCAGGAGGAGGAAGGCATCCAGGATGACTGAAGGGAGAGTGGGGAGGGAGCTGGGCACTTGATGTGGAGGGTGATGGGCACCAACGGGCGACGGGCACAGTGAAGGCTGCCATCCCCAAGGTGCCCGCTTCCTTACGCCATCTGAGGAGAGAAGGATGCCCAGGGCATCTGGCCCAGGCTCCACTGCTCATCTGGACTTGGCTGATGAAGTTCCTCTCTCCCCTCTTGGAGGGAGGTTCAGCTGAGGACTCTCACTTCTCCCCACAGGTGTTCTGCTCTGACCTGCTCCTGAGAGCGGGGGATGTGAGCGGCTGTCCTCTGACCGCATCTCGGCTGGAGAACCACCCTGGTCCACACGAAGGCTCCCCAAATCCCCTGCTCTGTGATGGCCCTGATCTTTCAAGGTTCACGCGTGACCTCACCCAATGACTTCCGCAAAGGGTCTCTGGGAAAATCCCAAGGAGGCTGAAGACAGACTTTGTTCAGCTTCTCCTTTCCTAGGAGCTTGTGTCCAATGGTGCAAACTGCCCTTTCCTCACACAGCGAGAATTGAGCATGTCACTCCGCAATTCATAACTAAACAATACGCTGCTTAGATAGGAAGAGATTTACTGGGGGTAAAACTATAGAGAAAGGCAAGAGGATGATCAAGACAAAGGTCCAGATAGTGTTACGGGGTGAGGGGATGGGATGCCACACCAAGGGGACCAGGGGTCTCTCAGGTACCGGGTAATGTTCTAGCCTTCTACCTGCTGCTGGGTCCCTGGTGGACTGGTGGTGCGTCTTATTGTCACTCTTTTTTTTTCTTTGGCCCAGCAGCTTGCGGGATCTCAGTTCCCGGACAAGAGACTGAACCCAGGCCGTGGCAGCGAAAGCCTGGAATCCTAACCACAAGGCCACCAGGGAACTCTTGTCACTCTTGAAACTGTACCTATACATTTTATGCTCTCCTCTGTATATATGACATGTCACAATTTTAACAATTTAAAGCTGGCTGGAAGCTCTGTGTAGGACAGCAGAGCTTGTCGACTCCACACTTCATTCCAGGGTTATTCAGCGGGACTCAGCCATTTCCTTCATTAATTTAATCATCCCATTTTCAAGTTCTTGCCTCACCCCTGCCTCTGCTGTGCCCGGTGTCCTCAAGTCCAGTATCCCTTGGCTCAGTTTCTCCAGAGAAGAAATGCCTTGCCTTCTGCTGGCGTCATTACAGGAGTCTGCAGGATCAAATACAGACTTTTAGCCAATCCACTTGTATTCAGCCCTACCCCTGCCCCAACCCTACTTTTCACATTTAGAAAACCCAGGGCCTCTGATCCCTGAACTAGTCAGCAGCTCTATGGAGTGAATCAGCTTGCTTTTTTTTAAATTGAAGTATAATTGGCATATAATATTGTGTAAGTTTAAGGTGCACAGACGTTAAGGTGATACACATATATTGCAATATGGATACCTCCTGCGGTGTTAGCTAACACCTCTAGCATCTTACAAAAGTATTATTTCTTTTTTGTGGTGGGAACAAACTATGATCTAGTGTCTTAGCAACTCTGAAGTTTATAATACAGTACTGTTGACTCTAATCACTATTCTGTGCAATAGAATTCATCTGTTCTTCCTCTGAAGGCAGTTGGGTTTTTGCATTCCCCCATTACGGAGTTTTGTTTCATCCATCAACACCCCCTCTTCTGAATTTGTTGACATCTCTCACCTATGTTGTCTTTGCCTGTCTTCTCTTTGGCCGGCTGCTCATCCTCCCCCAACCTCATGGCGACAGAGTTCCCAGGCTCATCTCCGCACTCTCTTAGTTGTCTATAACTGTTCCCGAGGTAAGCCCGTCTCTCCCAAGGCATTAATCTGTCCTCATGGGCACCTGATACAAGCTGAGTCCATCAGATTCTCCTTCCAAGAATTTGGAATACTGACCTGAGTGGCAAAGACTGGGGCTACTTGGAAGTAAATGTGTTTTAGCTGCTCTCTAGAGCAAGCAGTGATACCCAAAGTATGGCCTCAGGACACAGGAGGTCTGTCCGTTGTTCTCAGGCCTCAACAAGGTAAGCACAGAAATTGAGTAAGCGTTGAAAAATTTTATGGCAATTTAACAAAGTAACTTTATGTTTGTTAAACCCAGCAATTTAAAATGAGGTTAGTATTATGTATAGCTTTTAAAATTTCAGTTTTCTAGTCATTTGCTTTTACTGCGTTTTCAAAAGCATTGGAATGTGACGTTTGGAATTTTTAAAAACCTGATCCTTCAACCACAGACAGTTTGAGCAATTCTCTTCTAAAAGGAAAGTTCGCAAACCCATTGCTAGCCATCCTGGATCTGGCTTTATCTGGCTCTGCCTGAGGTCAAGTGGTCCAGCTCTGGCCAGAAGCCGTGAGCCACTCCCAGTCTTACCAGTAAATTACCTATCAACTTAAGCTAACCGGAGGCAATTCTGATATTTGCTGCAAAAAGAGATTGTAATTAGTACAATCATTATCCCACTCTGCAGATATGAAAAACAAGGCTCAGAGATGTCAAATAACTCACCCACAGGCCCCAAACTAGTAGCTAGCAGGAGCTAGGATTCCAGCTGAAGTCAGCCTGCTTCCAAGACTCAGCCTTTCCACTGCTGCACTGAAACTTTGAAAGCGCCACAAGGATTCAGATACATTTGGTATTGGTGAGAGATGGGGAAGCAGGAGTCCTAAGTATCATTGGTGAAAATGTCGACTGGTAAAAAGAAGAAAAATTTTGGAAGGGAATCCTGACAACTCCTAAGAGAATTTTAAATGCACATACTCTTTAACTTTTTGAAAGCATTTGTTCTACATACATACTTGCACATGTGTGCAAAGGCGCCTGATCTAGGATAATCATTACAGGTTTGTTTTTCTAGCACAAAATTGGAAACAACCAATTTAATAGAGAACCAGTTAAAATAAATTATTGTACATTCATACAATAAAGTAATGTGGCCATAAATACAATAAGGCAACTATATTTGTACTGAGATCGAACAATCATCAAGTAATGTTAAGTAGAAACAAGTACTATACAGAACAGTATATATAGAATACACTCATTTTGTTAAAAAAAAATAGAGAGAGAGGCAGGGGACATATACATGCTCCCACATGCACTAAAAATTTCTGAAATGATACATAAGGAACTGGTAATAAGTTTTGACTTTGGGAAGGTGACCCAGGAGACTGGGTTTGGGGTGGGACTGAGATTTACATTTCCACATACACCCTTCTCTACATTTTAGATTTTTTAAAACTGAATTCTTTGAGCTGTTGGCTCTGTGACTTGGGCAGTGGGTTCATTCCAGGGGTCCCTGTCTCTGGGAGCAGTGGTCAGGATATACTTCACTCCCTGTTGAGTTGGCACCTTCTGGGGTCAGGACATCTGCTCCCTGGGTTGGCCCAGGGTTCTCAGGTACCCCAAGCTCTGAAAGGGCAACGGCCTATCTGGACAGGCAATGATTCTGCGTGGGAGTGCAGGGCGGACTGATACAAAATGCTTTTGGCAATTCTTTCCCCTGGCAGCTCTTTCCCTGGTTTTTATGTAAATGGTAAGGCAAACATCAACTTAGACATGGAACATTTGGATATTACATGATTTAGTGAGCATCTATTATTTTCACCACCCATATCAACTCATCCTTCTGGAATTTGTATATTAACTTCCCTCTGGGATCAACCTCCTCTCCCATGGAATTTCTGGGGTCATGGACCACACCCTTAAGCAGGGGATGAGCAGCACAACCCAAGCTGGGACAATCAGAGCCCTGAATTCCCTGGCTCTGGGATTAGTTCAGGCAAAGAAAGAAACACGACCCAGTGCAAGCAGTAGTGATCCTGCCGAGATTCCTGGGCAAGAAATATACACTCTTCTTACCTGCACAAAGGAAGCAGGGCTCAAGCTGAGGCTGCCATCTTGCCTTCCTGGGCCTGTCTGATGAGAGCCTAGGAATGCGGAAGAAAACTAGCTCCTGAGACATCATTCAGGCTGTACTTCTCCCCTGGATTGTCTACACATGCTGCATGCACTTCCTGTCCTCCCGTTTCACGTCTCAACCCACACTAAAGGGGCTTTCCCTTCCACCACTGGACTAAAAGCTGCTTGTGTCACATCTGGGGTCACTTTCTTACCTCATCAGAATGCACCTCTTAGCAGCCTCTGCAGCTTTAAAAATCCCCAAGTTGTCTTGTGTCTGTGGCACACACTCCTCTGGCTTCCCCTCTTCTGCTTGGCTGGCTGCTCATCCTCCCCTCAGCCTCATGGTGATGGGGCTCCAGGGCTCATCCTTGAACCCTCTTACTTGTCTGCACCTTTTCCTGAAGTGAGCCTATCCACTCCCAAGGTGTTCATCACTACTTACTTGATTACACCCAAATTTGTATCCAGCCTGAACCTCTTTTCTGAGCTCCAGAAATTTTGCATAATTCAGTTGCCATCTTTGACATGTCCAACTCCAAATCTTTCATTCTGGCCCCCACTCAAAACTTGTTTCACACCCAGTGTACTCCTTAGCATACGGGACCACCAACCACGCAGATGCTTAAACCACGAACCTGGGACTCATCTAACCTCATCCATCAGCTCCCCAACACTCTACACATAATTCATCAGTAAGACCTGTTACTTTTACTTCCAAAACATATCTTGAATTTATTCACTTTCTCCATCTTCACTCTCATGGCCTGTGATGGTCATCAGTGTGGTCCAGCTTTTCTCCTCCTGGGGATATGGGAGAATGGCACTTTCCCACCCCATTTGAAGTTAGGCATGCCTGTATGACTTACTTAGCCAATAACATGGAAAGGATGAGGCATCTGTCACTTCCGATGGGGAATTTTAAGAGCCAGTACACTTCCCTTCCTCCTGCCATGGGGATTATGGAAATTGTGTTGAGATGGGGACCCTGTCAACCTGAGTCCCTGAGTGATAAATACGAGCAGAGCCCATCTGCTGACTCGCAAAAAAACTGAAAATAAATATTTGTGCTGTTAAGCCATTGAGCTCAGGAGCTGTTTGTTACTGCAGTGCAACCTCGCCCATCCTGTCTGATATCCTATCTTGTCCAAGTCACCCAAACTCCTGCAGTAGCCTCCTACTCTACTCTTCTCTCCTTCCACACAGCAGAGTAACCTCTTTACAACTTAAGTCAGATCCCATCACATCTTCCTTAAAACCTTTCGTCAGCTTCCCATTGTACTTGGAAGAAAATCCACGCTCCTTCCTACAGTCACAGGATTTGATCCCTGCCTGTCTCTCTGACCTGGTCTCCCACCCTGTCTTCCTCATTCATTACATCCAGTCCCCTCGACTCCCTGCTGTCTCTAAGGCAAGGATCCCTATCCTGCCTCAGAGCTTTCACGGATTGCTGTTCCCTCTGCCTGGAATCCTTTCCCACACTTATTCACATAGCTGATTCCTTCTCATCCTTCAAGCCTCAGCTTAAATGACACATCCTCAGGGAGGCTTCTACCCTGTTTGTTCATTTCCTTGTTAGCTTTTACCAAAAGTTGGAATTACATTTGTTTTTCACATTTATTTACTTGTTTATTCACTACGTTGTAAGCTCTATGAGGGCCGTGTCAGCTCTCAATACATATTTGTTGAGTGGAGGAATGAGTGAGAAGGAATTGCAAAGGCTAATGCATAAGCAAATATAAGGCTGTGGTGGTCATGGGACTAGTAAATATCAGGCTGACCAATTCAGCCCGCCCTGCAGGGGGGCTTCTTTCAGGTGACAGGGGCCAAACCTCGCAAGTTCTTCTATTCCCCTCAGGAGCTAAAGTGCCTCTGAGATACTGGGGCTTCTTCAGAGGGTCCAGCTTGGGCTCTGTCCTCCCTCTCAGCTATGACAGCTCACCCAGTGACAGCCCAGCCTGGAGCAGGTCCAGCTGGGGCTGAGGAGAGGGCAGCCAGTCCCAGGAGGGAAGCAGCCTGCTGCTGCCGTCACAGTGAGCATTGGCCTGGCCAGCTCTCTAGAAATTGCCAAGGTCAAAGTCGGATGCTTCCATCCCCTACAGATGGAGAAATCTGGGGACAGGCCAGTCCAGTATTTCCTTCCACCCCACTACTGGGATCACTGACCCTGGTCTGGAGCTCCCCGATTTCCAGCCACCCAACCCATCAGCCCCTCCATGCATCACTGCTTTCAAAGGACCCTCAGGCCTCCAAACCCCTCTCCTCCCAACACTCTTCTGAGTTGGACAGGGCAGGCCTTATCCTGTGTCAAAAACAAGGACACTGTGGCTCAGGAATTCAAGGGTCTCTTCCAACTCAGCATGTGAGTTGACCAATGAACTGGATGCCAACGTAGAGCCCCATCCCAGAGTCAGTGCCTTATCCCAGTGGAAACTTCCTCACGAGCGACATGCTGGGCAGGGTGCATAGCCTCTGCCCTGGCATTGATCACATCTAAGCGTCACTTGCTCTCGAGGACCCTTTGCCCTGTGAACTCTGACCTCGTTCCCCGGTGTTGGGAGCAACTTAGCCTCATCAACTGCTGCCTCGGCTGATTTCCCTGGGACCCAACTCTTGCCTGCCTGAATCCATGGTGGTCATTTTCACATCGGGTCTTGGATACGCTCCCTGCTGGTCCGGCTCCCTCACCAGACCTCACAGATGGCCTGACCAAGCAAACCACAGTCCTCACACCCACAAAACACCCCTCATCCTCCAACAAGGAAGGCTGAGACCCACAGGCTTCATCAGCCACTGTGGCAAGCAGGGCTCCAGATTGCCTTCTCTTAGAGGTTCCCACAGGCCTGGGAGGAAGGAATGGGGAGGTTCCTCAGGGAGACCAGAAGGATGCTCTGGAGCAGATGCAGGAAGGGGAGCTGCTCGAGGAACCTGGGCAGGGCCGGTGATGGGGGCGGGTGGGGAGGAGCCCACAGAGGGGGTGGCTCTTCCCTTTGAATAGGACAGGACAAGGTGGGCACCTGGTAGGTTTCTGCTAATCAGATCACAGCAGGCAGAGGAGACTCAGGAAGTAGGAGAGAATGAAAGCTGGGATTTTTTTTTTTTTTTTTTGGAGAAATACAACATTTGTTTTTAAAGGATATTCAATAGGTCCAAGTGAAAGCTGGCAGAACGTCCTTTGGAACCTGAACGACCTGTACCTGTGAGCACACCAGGGTACCATGTGCAGAGGCCCAGCAAGTGCACTGCACAACCCTAGGGCCCCCTTCACATTGCACTGGTTGTGAACCTGAATACTTACTACAGTTCTCTGGCAGGTGGCAGTCAGGTGTCATAAGGAAGGAAAGAAGGCCGTCTTTTCTGATCCTCTAGGGCTAGTGGTAGGGCTTCAAGTAAGTACTTCCAGGAGGCTTGAAATGAACTTTTCCTCTTCAGAAGTTAAAACCTCTCTAGTGTAAACGTGCTTACTCTACTCACTTGCATGACAGCCCTTTCTTCCTGGAGTATGCAAAGGTGGCAGTTAATAAGCATCCATTCTTAATTACAGAGGCCCAAATTCAGGAAGGCAGATTTTTTTCTTGCATGCTTTGGGGGCGTGGGGGTCGGGTAGGGAGCGTATTCAACAACTTTGTACCATCAACAGCACCAATAATTCCTAGCCCTTATTTTAGGCAATACTTGAATTTGGGAATTATATGACAATTCACATTTTGCATGCCTTCACATGGAGAGTGCTCACAAACTTTTCTGGAGTTGTTTTCTCAATTTATTTGTGTATTTATTTATTTTTGGCTGCCCTGGGTCTTCGTCACTGCGCGCGCCTTTCTCTAGTTGTGTCAAGCAGGGGCTACTGTTTGTTGCGGTGTGCTGGCTTCTCATTGCAGTGGCTTCTTTTGTTGTGGAGCACGGGCTCTAGAGCACAGGCTCAGTAGTTGTGGCGCACGGGCTTAATTGCTCCGCGGTATGTGGGATCTTCCCGGACCAGGGCTCGAACTTGTGTCCCCTGCATTGGCAGGCGGATTCTTAACCACTGCTCCACCAGGGAAGTCCCTGGAGTTGTTTCCTTCACTGGCTGCCCTCAGGAATCTTTATTCCTGATGTCCACACATTCCAAACCAGCATCCCTATTTCTCCAATTTAATGGAGCATTGACTACTCAGACCCCATTCACATTTAACACCACAGGCCATTAACAGACACACTCTGAAAAGAGTGTTCTCAGAGTCATGAATACATTTGTGTGCTCTGAGAATCACCAAAAGCAGACCCAGCAGGCAATGTTTCCCCAACAGAGATAAGAGTCTCCAATGAGCTGAAGAGATGTTTTCCACATAGACCAGACATCAAAGCATTAAATGAAGGCATGACCGAGGAAGAATTGTGGGCAGAGGCCAGTTGTCTACAGGCTGTCACTGGGGAGCCCTGTGTCACCAACCACAGTGACCATCCACTTATGTCCTGAGCAACAGTTTCTGGTTGACATGAAGACTTCTCTCTGGATATTTCTTGAAGATAACATTTGGCAAGTAAATAGCAAATAGGACTGTTTGCTTTCTTTATACTAAGTAAGAGGGAACATCCCCCCGGTGACCCAGCCCTCAGTGGCAGCTCCCCAAGGGTTTGTCCATTGGGAAAGTCCAGTGTTGACCCCAATGTGTCACCTCGCCACCTGGACTGGAAGCTGCTTCCCACAGTCCCCTTCTTTGTGTGCTCCCAGGTTAGACTTTGTCAATGAGGGAATCTTGCCCTGGACTTAGAATGCAGGAGTGAAGCAGAAGCCATTTTTCTCAGAGGCTTGGTCAGATGCAAGTGCATCACAGAACTTCAAGAGCTCCCACTTCCTGTCACTTTCTCCCCTCACACTCCAGGGCTGCAAGCTGAGGTGCTCAAGACGCAGAACGGCTTCTGTTTTCCTGATGGCCTGACCAATGCCATGGCCCTCAATATCTCTCTGCTCTCTGGCTCAACCGTCAGTTTCACGCGGGCCCTCTCCTGACTCCCTTCCCACCCCTGCTCAGCACTGACCCACGCAGAGAGCTCAGAGTCCTTCCTCAAGCTCCTGGGGCCTCTGTGTGTGCAGCGGACCTCACAGGATGCTTAGAGTTTACCTCACGTCAGCACCAATGGTATGATGAAATGTCAGACACCATGATTCTTATAAGTTGCTCCGTCTCTTTTTTCCACCCCTATGCAGTTTCAGGCCTGCTTCGTAAGCCCTGTTAAAACAGAAGGCACCAACTCTAGGTTGTAAACTTCAGCAGACTGAAGAGCTGCCAGACACCTTGAAGCTTCCACCTTTCCTTTCTCCAGCCTCTATCAATAGAAAGGATGAGTATACAGAGTGATTTTCCCACCACCCCAGCCACATCCTCCCTTAGAAGGAAAATGTTGCTATACTTCCTATTCCTTTCATTCATTTTCTTCTACTGCACTAGAGTTCATCCTCAAAATTGGATATTACTGACTCTGAAAGATTATATTTTAGGTTGGTGTGTGTATTTGCTATAATTGCTGTGTAACAAATGACCCCAAAACCTAGCTGCTTAAAACTTTTATTATCTCACCGTTTCTGTGGGTCAGGAGTTAAGGAGTGGCTTAGTTGGATGGTTCTGCCTCAGGGATTCCCAGGAGGTGACAGAAAAAATGTCAGTCAGGACCCCAGTCACCTGAGAGCTTGCCTGGAGCCAGAGGGTCTGCTTCCAAGATGGCACCCGCACAAAGCTGTTGGCAGGAGCCTTCAGATCTTCAACACATGACCTTTTCATAAAGTTGCTTGAGTGTCTTCATAGGCATGTCAGCTAACTTTCCCCAGAGCGAGTGATCCAAGAGATAGAGCTTTCACGATCTAGTCTCAAAAGTCACAAACCATCAGTTCCTCCATACTCTGTTAATTAGAAATGAGTTACTAAGTCAGCCCACACTCAAAGGGAAGGGAATTAAGCTTCAGGGTTTTTTTTAACATCTTTATTGGAGTATAATTGCTTTACAGTTGTGTGCTAGTTTCTGCTTTATAACAAAGTGAATCAGCTATACATATACATATATCCCCATATCTCTTCCCTCTTGCATCACCCTCCCTCCCGCCCTCTCTATCCCACACCTCTAGGTGGTCACAAAGCACCGAGCTGATCTCCCTGTGCTATGTGGCTGCTTCCCACTAGCTATCTATTTTACATTTGGTAGCATATATATGTCTAAGCTTCACTTTTTAAAGAGCAGAATTTCAAGGAATTTGTGGGCATATATTAAAACCACCAAAGTGTGAAAAGAATACATGGATAAAATGTTAAAATATCTATGTTCTAAATTTACTTCTAAATGCTAAAGGACTTGGACACATCCCTTCATCTCTCTAGATCTAGTTCCCCAAAATGAGAAGACTGATTTCAATGACCACTAAGGTTTTGATTCTGATTAGTCTGTGTCTCAGTGTTCCAGCACTCAAGACCCTAGGCCTTGAACCCAGACCTCAGGCAACCGCCTCCTCCCCTGCCCCTCTCTTGCTGCAAGCTCTTGGCCCCAGGTGGAGCCTCCACTCATCGGCACCCAGGCCGAGTTCATCAGCATTTCTGGGTGGCACCCAGGCATCAGTAGGTTTTACGGCTCCCCAGTGGTTCCAACGTGCTGCCATGATTAAGGAGCACCCCTCTAATTCTCGGTGGGAACCCCTACATAGGTATCTTTTCAACAAATAAAATAACATTGCATGTGACAAATTACTGATTTGTCTTTTTCCTTTGGTGTATGTGTACTTTGAGAGATCTTACACGGCCCAGAATACAGATATTCAATGTCCAGTTAATTACTCTTGGGGTCTGATTTTTCTAAGAGAACATTTTGCTCCATGTTACCTCAGAGAAATCCTTACAAAAGTTTAGAAAATTAAAGAAGTTTTGTTCAGGGCCAGGATAGAACTTTTTATAGAAGTTTTCCTTGCTCAGTGTTTCTCATCAGGTACTGCTTCTGTGGGAAAATTGATCCAATTTTTATCTTTTTGACTTACACCACCTTTTCCTAGAATATAAACTGCTATAAGTTTAAACAATGCCTGCCTTTTTTTTTTTTTTCATCTTTTTTACTTGTGTATGTGCACGTGTGAGAAAAGTCAACATTCTCCAAGACGGCAGAGCCCAGCGCTGGGCTTTTCTGACCCTGAATTAGTATCTTTCCCACGTGTGCTCCACCTCAGTAAGTCACTGGACCAGCTTGCCCAGGCCTGAGGGGTTTCCTGGGATGCAGGACTTTCAGTGTTAAAACTGAGAAAGTTCCAGAAAACTAAGACAGTCAGTCCCCTTGCAAGTGTTGGGGTCTTTAAGCGCTGTCTCTATCTTTCAATAGTCCTAGAAGCTTCTCATGGACAGGATGTTTTACAGCCTCCTGAGCGCGGTGAATGCCCGCTGACTGCCTGAACACCTAGTGGAAAAGGAATCAGAGCTGCCTTGCTAAGAGGCAGGGCAGGGGCAGGGACTTCACTGACAAAAACAGGGGTATCATGGTACAGAGGGGTACCCCTCTGTACCATGAGGCTCTTAGATGTCAACTGGCAAGCCCAAGGCCTAGGAAATGGAGCGAGCTGACTTCTATCAGCCATCTCCAAATATCTGGGTGCCTATCATGGAGAAAAGGAGCTTGACCTGTTGTCTGTCCGAGACCAGTGAATGACACCCCTGGGTGCACATGGGAAACACAGGGGGACTCAACATCTTGCCTCCCAGAGATTCTGATTGCCTTGGTCTGGGGTGGGACCCACATTTGCACACACATATACATTTCTTGACCTTTCCACTTTCTAGGCAGGAAATTTCTCCCCTGGCTATAAAAAAATTTGTGTCTTCTAAACCCCTCTACTTTCCTCTCTGAGGTTACCTTGAGCAAAAATGACCTCGATAAATCAGACCCTTTTGCTGTATCAGTGGCAATCAGGTTATAGATTCTCTTCATAGGAGGTTCTAACCCAAAAAGTTCAAACCACTCTTAATATCCTGGGATAAACCATAATGGAAAAGAATATTAAAAAAAAAGAATATCTCTATGCGTATAACTGAGTCACTGTGCTGTACAGCAGAGATGGGCACAGCACCATAAATCAACTCTCCTTCAATTAAACAAAATATATTTTTTAAAAAGTTCAAACCACTCTTCACCATCTGTGAATACACTGTCCGGGTCACGGATGTGGAAGCATGTCCTGGATTCCCCTGCCCTCCCAGCTCTCTCCTGGGCTTCTCCTCACCTGGAGCCCCAGCGTCAGTAGGTTTTCTTGGCCCCCGGCCTCCTGGTCCCACCCCCTCCTTGTTTCTGTCACTTCTGGGATGCAAGAATTTCCCCCGCACACACCTAAGCCTTAGTGGAGGCTCCCGCGCTATCCTTGTGGACCTGCCTCACCTGGCAAGCCCATTAGACGGCGGTGAATACTGGCCAGGCTGGGCCGATCACTCTCTCTCTCTCTCTCTCTCTCTCTCTCTCAAATCTAGGGCTCAGCCCCAGGGTGTCTGGTCAGATGTATCTGGAAGGTTACAAATCTCAAGACCTGTGGTTGCCACGTAGGGAAAGACCATTTGAGGCCACGAGCAACAATGGTTCAACTGGGACACCAAGTCTGCAGATGAATAACCAAGACAGGTGACCAGGCAGCCCGGGTGTGGGGGGCTGAGACAGTGACTTAGCGCCCACTCTGTTCCACAAACTTCCCGGTGCCTGTTCTCATCCTCCTGCTACCCTCAGGTCCTGGGGGATCCTTGCCCTAATTTCCTCTTTAGCTGAGCCAGCTTCACAGAAGTCTGTCGCTTGCCACCCAACAACCCCTGGGAGAGTCACCAACGTCCACTGCCCCCCACAGGTCGCTTCTTGGAACATAAATCTGGGCCTTTCCTGCTCCAACAAGATCCCCTGAGCCAGTTTTTTTCAGTCTCGCTTTCAGCTCCGAAGAGGACCTGCACCCCGTTCCACGTGGGTCTGCTCCCCGGGAGTTAGAGGAGAGGTGGCCTCCTAGCTGTGGCTTCTGCAGAGCCCGAGGTCCTCGCCCACATCTCCACTTCCTGGAGCTCGGGCCTCGTCCCCTTCATCGTCCTCCCCCAGAGACATTTTAGAACACATTTTGGTGGAACACTTGAAAAGAGTAAACAGTGGTTTCCTCGCATTCCTGTCAGGCTTTGTTTCTCGAGACTGAAGACTCTTGAATCTGAGTGCTGCCCGCTCCCCACACAGCATTCCCTGACTCTGGCCTGAACCTTTGCAGGTAGGCTGAGGACTGCTCAGGGCTGCTGGGCTTGGACAGCAGTTTCAGGTCGCCCATTATTAGGCTTTCAGCGTCCACGTCCATCGTCCCCTCTCAAACCCTCTCTGGCCCTGGAGTGAGAAGCCAAGTCCAGCAACAGGGCAGGGCACCCAGCACTCAGGCCCTGGCAGCCTTGACCACTGCACCGCCCTGCCTCGTCCTGGCCGCAGTCCCAGATGGCCCCCCTGGACCTCATCCTCAGCAACGCCTCGGCTTTGTCCCAACCCTGTTAGGGCCCAGGGACCTGCCTTCTCCTCTTCTGGGATGTGGTGTGGGCCTCAGGGGAGACTGAGAACAATGCTGGGCCCTTATCAACAGCTAATCCCATCCTGGCTGGCTCCTGGACTTCCCTTCTCAGAAATGCCCACTCTTATTTTAACACATGGCGTATTCCCTTCTGAGTCACCTCAGCCCTAATTGTGTGTGGCCAGAGCAGTGACAGTCCCTCCCTAACACCTCAGCCAAGCTCTTCTGCGAGAGCACAGAGCAAACACCTTCGAGTCCATCCGGAACGGGCCTGGCTTCCTTCTGCCCTGTCACGAGCTCCTGGCGCCACAAAATGCAGGAGCTGGAAGAGACCCTAGAAATCACCAGATCCCACCCCCTCATTTACAGCTAAGTTAACCAAAGCCCAGAGAGGGCAGGACTCTACTCAAGGTCACACAGCAAGGTCAGGATTCCTGGTCCAGACCCTTGCTTTCTATATATGTTACTTCTCAGAGAACATGACGTGGGGGGAGAAAAACGGGGGGGAGTTTGTGGCTGTTCAAGTTTGTTACTGTTTAGGTTTCCATCCTGCACTTGCCCAGAAGGGGAGCTTGTCCCACCTCAGGGGTCAGCACTGGGGCTTCACTCAGCAGCAGGAACAGTCTCAGGCACCCCAAGTATCAGAAAGGACTTTGACAAGAAGGGGGAGTATCAGGAACCCCCATGAATCAGAACGTCCAAGCATCCCGACTGTGGTACTTAACAGGAGAAAGTGCTAAGTGGCCGGGTAAATGGCTAATAATACAAGAGTTGGTGTCATGGGGAAGTCCACACACCAGCCCTTTGCAGGCACATCCACAGCCCTGGCAAATGAGAGCGGGTCCAGGACGACCTCCCAGAGGCCCTGCCTGTGCTTTCCCATCACTTCTCCCGTGCTGTTCTGAGACTCAGTGAGAAGGAGTTCTATCAAAGCCAAAAGGGGTTGGGGGTTAACGCCCAGTTACCTTGCATTCAGCCCTGCACCCCCTTCTAACGCATCAGCACGTGGGCTCTGGAGGCGCTCTGCCTGGGTTCAGATCCTGGCTCCACCAGCTACTAGCTGTGCATGAAAGAGAAAACGACCCTGGTCAAGTCCGTCACCCTCTCCCTAAAGTGTGTATAGTAATAGACCCTTCCTCCCAGGGTTGGTTTAAGCATTAAAGCATTTGGATCACTGCCTGGCATGTGATCACTTAGCTATCATCATCATTATTATCTTTTTAAGCCTCAGCAGATATGATCTCTTTGCTTTAGCCCCCTTACGTGTGTCACCCAAGGGCCAGTATTGTGAAAGCAAGAAATGTAAGTCCTGGGATACCTCTCTGGCGGTCCTGTGGGTAAGACTCCACGATTCCACTGCAGACTGCACAGGTTCGATCCCTGCTTGGGGTACTAAGATCCTGCTGCATGCAGCTCTGGGGATGTCTGTGAAACGTCGGAACATATACCAGAAGCTGTAGTCAGAACATTCCAAAACTGGAATAGAGGATTTGGTCAGTCTGATGTGTGTTCTACAATTCAACTAAAACCTTTAAGGAACATTTACGTGTGTCTTGCTCAGTATGTGCCCAAATACTTCCCTTCTTTCTACTTCTGTGCTGTGATCAGCGTAGAGGTTTTTCTCTGACAGGTGAAGAGACCAAAGACCAAAGAGTTTGGGCTCTGGCCTGGGGGAGGTTTCAAATTTTGGATAATCAGAAACCTGAAACATTTTGCAATACCTTTTTTTTTTTAACTGCAGTATAGTTGATTTACAATGTTGTGTTAATTTCTGCTGTTCAGAAAAGTGATTCAGTTATACACATATATACATTTTTTTATATTCTTTTCCATTATGGTTTATCACAGGACAGTGAATATAGTTCCTTGTGCTATAGAGTAGGACCTTGTTGTTTATCCATTCTATCTATAATAGTTTGTGTAATGCCTTTCTAAAAGCACTTTTTACCTATGTATGTTTCATTACAAGCTTGTTTTTAATTTTTTTATTTTTCATTTTGAAATAATTTTAGACGTAAGAAACATTGCAAAAATAGTAGAAAAAAATTTCTGAGTCCGCTTCACCTAGCTTTCCCAAATGTTAACATCTTCTATAACCTCAGCATAATTATCAAGACCAGGATATGAACACTGATGCAACGCTACTAACTTATCTCCAGACGGTATTCCAACTTTGTCAATTACCCCACTGGGGTGCTCCTTCTGCCCGGCATCCAATGCAGCCTCACTCACAGCACTGAGTGGTCATGTCCCCTTAATCTCCTCCAGTCTGGAACAGTTCCCTTAAGCTTTGTCTTTCCTGATCATAACACTTTGGAAGAGCAGTGGCCAGTTGTTTTGTAGAACGTTCCTTACTCTGGGCGTGCCTGGTGCTTTCCCACGATTAGACTGATGTTCTGCAGTTTTGGCACAAACACCACAGAGGAGATGTTGTGTCCTTCTCAGTGCATCACACCAGGAGCCACGTGAAGCTGATATATCTCATTCCTGCTAATAGGAACTTTCACCCCTTGGATATGGTGGTGCCTATCAGATTTATCCACTGGAAAGTTACTCTCTTTCCCTTTGTAATTTATAAGTATTTTGTGGGGACATATCTTGAGACTATGAACGTAAGTCTGGTTTCTCATCATACTTTCCCCCGCTAATTTTAACATTCATCGATGATTATTTGTTATTTTTATTTTTTAATTTTTTATTGAAGTATAGTTGATTTACAGTGTTGTGTTAGTTTCAGGTGTACAGCACAGTGAATATATATATGTATGTATATATATATATATATATATATATATATATATATAT
>RJWK010041066.1:0-19713 GCA_004363435.1 Platanista minor
ACCCCCGCCCCACACACACACATCCTATTCCCTTGCCCAGACCACACGTGGTTTTGTAGCTTCTTCCCTGATTATCAGTGTGATTAATGTGTTTTACTCACTTCTGAGGGTGGGGAAACTGCCTTTGGTTGGGGGATGCTGGCCTCACCCACCCAGTCCGCAGCTCAGACTCCTTCCCTGCCCTTGACCCTCTGCTGAGAATGACCAGGTCTCGGTCACGAAATCTCAAGAGGGACTTGGCCCGGGGCGGGGTACCTGCGCCTTGAAGACATGTGAGGTAGGAAGTCAGGAGGCAGCTGTTTCTTGCTAGATGTGTGACCCTTTTGCTTCCTGGGCCTCAGATTCCAGCCACCGAGTAGGTATAAGATGGGCCTAGAACCCATCGATATATAAAGCTTTGATAAAGCAAATTGTGTTAAGTACTGTGGACAAAATCTGGATGCTTCATTGGCTTTTCTCTTGTCCTTTTTGACAGGCAGAGAGTAAGAGCACAGGTCTGAAGCTGGGCTGCCTGATCAAATCCCAGTTCTCTGCCCTCTACTTCCTTGTCTGTAAAATGAACTAATCATTATTTCTGCCTTATCGGGGTCATGAGGATAAATTGAGTTAATCCATAAAGTGCTATATTAATTGCCATTATTATTATTATTCATAGAAGGAGGTAGTTTGTTAGTTCCTGTGGCCTTTTCACTTCCTCTCTGGCTCCTTAGTCACAGGGGCAGGCAGCAGAGCTCCTGGCTCATGCACCAAGAGAGCCCCGGGTTAATCTCAGGTGCGGCACTGTTACAGCAAGAGCTGTAATTGCAGAATAAAAGTGTTGGCATCGGATGAGGTTTCAAAGATCCTCAAGTCCAATCTCCCATCTTCCACGTGAATGAACATGAGGCCCCCCCCAACCAGGGCTGACACGGCCGAGCAGAGCCAAACCAAAGTGTGCTCATCCCTGTGAGCCTGGAGCTCTGCGCGCCGTCTCACATCACCCGCATCTGTCTCCCCACCCCGCCTCCCACGCCACTCACTGTCAACTTTGTTGTTTGCTTGCAGAAAAAGTTAGAAAACCTCAAGAGCTTAGACCTTTTCAATTGCGAGGTGACCAACCTGAACGACTACCGAGAAAACGTGTTCAAGCTCCTTCCTCAGCTCACGTATCTCGATGGCTACGATCGGGACGACAAGGAGGCCCCCGACTCGGACGCCGAGGGCTACGTGGAGGGCCTGGAGGATGACGAGGAGGATGAGGATGGTGGGTGGCGCCAGGGAGAGGCCAGGCCAGGCTTTATGGGGGGCGGGCTGGGTGTCACGGGGCCCCCACCGGCCCCCGAGGGCTATCGACCTCTTTCTAGAGCTGTGGAGGGGAGTGGGCTGTCTGCTCTGTCTACTGTTGTCCCTGGTCTGTCTCATTGATTGACGCCCCTAAAATAACACAGCCTGAGCCCCAGAGAAACATCCTGAGGTTCTCCAACTGCATAATAACTCCTTAAAAACCATCTGAGTCTTCCTTCAATCTTTTTTCCCTTTTCCAAAGTCCCCCTGAAAGTGAGATCCTGCAGTCTCTCTATAGTGTGGTGCTGGACTCAGAAACTCTTCCAGGGAGGGGATGAGCGGATAGAGGAAGGTGGGGTGTGGCCTGAGGGTCCCCTCTCTCCATCTAGGGTCCGGTAGTGGAGATGAGGTCACGGCTGGAGAGGTCGTGGGGCCCCCAGCTGACTGCCGCCCACAGGACCACATGGTAGGACCTGGGGGGTGAGGACTCAGGAGCCCCCAGGGGCCCAGGAAGCAGAGGAGGCTGCAGGCAGCACGTTGGGCTCCCTGGTGGTGCGGTGAGCAGTCAGGGACCACAGGAAAGAAAGAAGGAAAAGGAAGGAGAGCCTCGCATCTCCTTCCCGTGCTGCCAGCTCAGTGCGGCTTCCCTGCAGGTCTTTGTGGCCAGAGTAAAGTTGAGGGTTGAGACCTTGCCTGAATAATTCAGATGTAAGAGGGCTTTTCCCTTGTTGGGTGGGAGTATTTTACAAGGGATTCAGACACCCTGTTTGCCTTAGTTTGTTCCATCTTGTGATGGGACAGAAAGGTCCCAGGACTGGAGCCCTGAGACCAGGCTTCTAGGCCCAGATCTGCAGCTAACTCCAGGTGTGACCTTGAACAACTCACTTCTCCCCCTCTGGGACACAGTTTCCTCACCTTTAGGGCAGCGCGTTTGGCTAGATGCTCTTTGTGAATGAACTGACTTCTCAGCTGTCCCAGGCCTGTAACTTGGTTCTCTGATCCAGCATTTTCTCTCCCATCTCAGCCTCCACGAGAGATCTTTTGTTTTCGTAACACTTGGGAGGAGGGCTTACCTTTGGGGTCATTTTAGGATGCTTATCTTTTGGGTTACTTTAGGATGCATTCCGTCACATTTAGAGCATCCAGGCTGTGGGCCTGGACGGGCGTGGGAGAATCGTGGGCCCCACACAGGACCGCACCTCTGGTGCCAGGCCCTGGGCCTGTGCCGAGGGAGGGAAGGGCCAGCTCACCACCAGTTTGTTCTTGTCCCCATTCCCACTGCAGAGGAAGAGTACGATGAAGATGCTCAGGTGGTGGAAGATGAGGAGGACGAGGAGGAGGAGGAGGAAGGTGAAGAGGAGGATGTGAGTGGAGAGGAAGAGGTGAGAGGTTGGGCTGGGCAGGGAACCATCTCTCGGAGCCCCCCTTACTTGCTCTGCTGCCTCTGAGTCAGTCCCACTAACTGCCTCAGTGATCCGCCTCGGCAGCTGCGAGCCCTGGCTGGGAATTGAACCCACTTCAGGGCCTGTTACTGGGTTGGTCTGGGAGAGGCAAGCCTTGCAGCTGGCCCTGGAAAAGAAAGAGGGAGGGGATTCATCTGCTGGGGCAAGCCTGGCACTTGTTTCCACATGAAAATTAGTTCTTGTAGAACCCACATCCCCTTTTTCTACCTTTTTGCATTAGTATGTTAATTCAGGTATTCAGCGAGCACCTAACAGTGTGCTAGGGAAAATCAAAGACTGCCTTGAACTGGTGGGTAATAGGATAAGACACTGCTTGCTGGGTGCCACATCAGAGGGTGACAAGGGTCCCCTGTACACAGCGGATAGTGCCATTATCCAAACACACTGGCTGGCGTCACTTTTTAACAAGGTCTAGGGTGTGTCTGTGACAAGGTGGATCCCGGCTTCTACCACTTGCTGGCTGTGTGTCCCTGGACAAGTTCCTTGACCTTCTGAGCCTATTTCCTCATCTGTACAATAGGTGTCATTTTACAGCTGGGCTGTAAATAGGGATCACTGGCTTAAGAGGATAAAACAGTTTGTAAGTAAAATGTTTAAGGACAAGGGAGTGTTTGACCACTTACTATTTTAGGCTTTCACACCCTTCTCCAAGGTCCTGGCTCTGTGTGCTGGGTTTTGTGTTTGGATGTTCTGAGTCTTTCTAGAGCAGAGTCACTTTCCCTGGCTTTTCAGATTTCTAAATCAACTCTTGCTAATTGCAAAACTTAGACCGAGAGAGGTTTAAAATGATGACAGCATGGACAAGGTACCTGCCTTCTCCCCCAGTTCCCTGTCTCTCTCCATCAAGGGCACAGATACCTGTCTGCCACACAGACCTGCTCAGGCGGGATCTCCCAGCCAGCCCCCCCACAAGCTGGGGAGAGGCAGGTCGGGGTTAGTGAGAAAGCTGGTGAGATAGGCTTGGTTCCCGTCAAGTTGTGCTGCTGGGTGTCTCTTCTCCCCAGGTGTAGGCTGCTAGGCTCACCTCTGAAGAATATTGTGTATTTTAAAAATAGAGACCTAGCAAAAGAGGCCCCCCTAGGACAGGGCAATAAGTCATGTTGGCTAATGGACTTTTTGTCTTGTTCTTCCTGTCAGGAGCTGCCAACATGTAGAGGTTGTTTTTGGTTTGGGGTTGTTTTTTTGTTGTGGTGGTAGTTTTTGGTAATCTCATTGACTATCTGCAAATTTCCAGCCTCCAGTAAAGGAGAGAGGCTCTCACACACACACACACACACACACACACACAGAGTCTTAGCAAACAGACTGATTAAGGAACTATTTGGTGACATTATAAAAGGATATTTCCCTTGACAAAAAGAAGTCTATTGCCGAGTTCTTATTAAACAATGGGCTGCCTGGTACTTTAGGAAGAGTGTTCACGCAGAGATTCAACTAGCCTGGGTCTACCGGAGCGGCATGAAGCGTGGTCCTGTGTTGTGAATTCACACCCCTTGCTGAATCTCACGGAGCTGGGAGTGATGTCCTGGGCAGGGGGTGAGAATTGTATTTTTCCTCCCTCCAAGTGACCCAAGTTTGTAAGACGGTGAAGGGGCTGCACTCACCCACAGACTGGGGTCTGGACTGGGGTCTTCTCTTGAAGCCAAAACTAGAGTGAGGACAGATGAAAGCTCGGCCTACTTCACACGATGGAGAGTCGGCTGGGAAACTTGTTCCCCTAGGAGGGCACACTGCGGAGCTGCCTGAGTTATGGGGACTTCAGGTCAGGAATTCTTAACGGGGGATAGAATCCACCCCCTTCTGCGCCATGGTTTGCAGATATTGTGTGTAATGTGGGTATTTTCTAGGGAAAGGGGTTCAGAACTTTCTACAGATTCTTAAAGGGGGTCCTTGATACAAAAGAACCTCAGCTTTAGGTTCACCAGTGCGAAGCAGGTCCGTGGGAGCTCTGAGGGGCTGGGGGCGGCCCCCACCTTTCGGAGCTCGGTGTCAGGGAAAGTGGTATCCTCCACGTGTCCCACGGTCGGGGCGTTCGTAATGTCCGGTGTCCGTCTTCTCTCCTAGGAGGATGAGGAAGGTTATAACGATGGGGAAGTAGACGATGAGGAAGATGAAGACGAGCTTGGCGGTACGGCAGCGTTTTTACTCTCTGCGCGTAGCAGGCTGGCCCCCTCAGTTGACAGTAGATGGCCTGGGTCCTGAGGGCCCGGCCTCGGTTTGCCAGGGTTGGCAAAGCGTCCTAGCCGTCCAGTCCCCGGCTTTCCCAGCGGAGGGCGGGGGTGGGGTGTTGAGTACGAGGCGAGGTCCATGTGTAATCTGAATGCCTTTTCCTTACTCTTCCAGAAGAAGAAAGGGGTCAGAAGCGAAAACGAGAACCTGAAGATGAGGGAGAAGACGATGACTAAGTGGAATAACCTATTTTGAAAAATTCCTATTGTGATTTGACTGTTTTTACCCGTACCCCCCCCCCCCCAAATCCCACTCCCCGAAACTTATTTTTTTCTGATTGTAACGTTGCTGTGGGAACGAGAGGGGAAAAGTGTACTGGGGGTTGTGGGGGGAGGGAGGGGGAGGGGGTGGAATAAAATACTATTTTTACTGCCACTCTTTATTTTTTTTTTTCCCCTACTTTTTCTTTGTGTCTGTTTTGTCCCTGATAAATTTGCGATAGCTGAGTACACACAAGTGGGCGTTTGTTCCTTACCCTCGAAGAGGGCGGTTTGGAGATCTCTGACATTTCCTGGTATTTCCCGAGTCTCTCTCTTGAGTTGGTTGGAAGGCCATGGCTGGCCTCAGTTTGGTTTCTCAAAGCCTAGGAGGGGCTGAGCACCAGCCGCATCTTACCTCTTGTTCTGATTCCCGTGATTTCCGCATTTCTTGGGCCTTCTAGAGGCAGCCAGCGCCCTGGTTCGTAAATAGCAAAACCTAAAGGCGTACTTTGGCACTGGTCGGGGGAATCTTCCCCATCTCCCATCCCCTTTCCCTCTTCACAGATGGTGGTGGGCTTCGCTGTCCAAAGAAGACTCGGATGTCACTCTTGTGATGAGCCAGAGAGCTGAGAACAGCAGGCTTCTGGGTTAGGAGTAAAATGGATTTGGTAATTCTAATTAAAAGAGAAGAAGCAAACCCTCAAACTTCAACCTCTTTCAAAGATTAAAAACAAAACTGTCCTATCTTGTTCTGTAAAATATATTAGAACGCTTTGTTTTACAAAATGACAAGAGAATTCTTCTACGTGCCCTTCTGTGCTTAGACCATTTTTACAAACCTAAGCACAGGAGACGCTGCTGCATGTCGGCTGGGTTTTTTTTTTTTCACACACCCGAGCCCAGAAAAACTAACGCAAAATTGTATTTTCTTACCTAGTGGAAATCTGAAATGACTGCAAATTCCTAGCGAATGTACAGGTTTGCTTTCCTGTCCCTCTTCTGGATTGCTTTTGAAGTGACGTGTGATTCCTTAGCCCGTGTTTCATCTGTATAAAAGAACATCACCGGTTTTCCTCCCCCTCAGAAGAGCCAAACTTTGAGTTTTATGTCTGTTTGTCATTGATAAATTTCAATAAATCTTTTTATACAATTTTTTTGGGGGTGGCTTCTTTGAGTCCAACAGGTCATTGATCTAGGATGAATTCCGGATAATCTGCTAGCTGATGGGGGTGCAGGGGGGAGCTTCACATTGGTTACCTGATAAAATAGTTTTTCTTACAGGATATATAACCTGATATACTAAGTTTGGATACTTTGGGTCTCAACTCGAGACTCAGTGGAGTGCTATATATATCTTCATTAAAAACTTCATTGGTGGGGCTTCCCAGGTGGCGCAGTGGTTGAGAGCCCGCCTGCCGATGCAGGCGACACGGGTTCGTGCCCCGGTCTGGGAAGGTCCCACATGCCGCGGAGCGGCTGGGCCCGTGAGCCATGGCCGCTGAGCCTGCGCGTCCGGAGCCTGTGCTCCGCAACGGGAGAGGCCACAACAGTGAGAGGCCCGCGTACCGCAAAAAAAAAAAAAAAAAAAAAAAAAAAAACTTCATTGGGTCGGGGAAGTGGGGGTGGTGATATAAAGAGAGAAAGATATAAAAAGAGTTATTAAAAAGCACTCACCAGAAAGGCCAGCCTTGGGACCTTACTTTGAATATCTTTCATTGTTTTGTTGTTCAGACTGTAAAAAGAATACAGGAAAACCTGAGGAATGTACAAAGCAAATTTGTTCCTTTTTTCACTTAACGTTAATTATAATTTCTCTACCTCTAAAGAGTCTTTAAAAGCCTGTATCTGAAATGGCTATGTGGTAGTCCATTAACTATTCTGATTTGCTTAATTCTAACCAAATGGTAAGATGTTTGGGTTATTTCCAACTTACCACTAGACATTCTGTTATACTTTGCAGAGTCACTACACCAAAAGGTGACATTTATAAGGCTCACGTGCAAGGTTCCATGTTTTCCAGAAGGGTTATGGTAATTTATACACATATATTCATTCTCAGCCGTATGGCCTTGAACCCTACAGCAAGCCCTAGATCCTGTGTGATTCCAGCAGAATGAGGTGTTCTCAGGAGAGACTGACCCACCCCACCCTCTGGGTGGTAGGTACCCTGACACCTACTGCCCTCTTCTTTGGAGCAGACAGACATCCTCTGGCTCCAGGTTTAGGCTTGGGAGGTGGCCTTGAGGCCAGGCCCTATGCTAGGCATCAAGACTACAAGGATGGACTGGCCAGGCATGCTCTGTCCCAGAGCTGGTGAAGGAACATGGCAGTGGAGTGAAATCCAGAGGCACTCAAGCCTGGACTCAGGTTTTCTGGCCCTGACTGACTCCATGGGGACTTTAAGGATTGGTTAACTTCACGTAGATAACGGAAATAAATGCTATAAAATGTAAGGTAAAATGGATGATGATGGATGGGTTAATGCTGATGGGACCAAGGGAGAAAAACCCTATCTATGTCAGTCATATCAAGCAGTTACATCAGCACCTGAGATTTGGTCTTGTGCCCATTTTACTGATGAGGAAAACCTAGGTCCAGTGACTTGGAGGTAAGAAGAGGGGGAGGCAGGGTTAAACCTGTTTGGGCTATTTCCATTTCATGGAACTTAGTCATGAATGGCAAGGAGAAAGAGGAAGCTCATCCAGAGGGGGAGAGGCAGTAAGAGCTGACCTTTACTGAGTTCTTGTTGTGTGCCGGGTACCATGCTTTATGTGCAGCATCTCATCCATTTGAGATGAACGCTCACAACCACCTTAGGTGGGTGCCAATTGCCCTTGTTATACAGGTGGCTCAGAATGTGATTTGCCCAAGGTCCTGCAGCCAGAAAAGAGCAGCATCAGTAATAAACTAGGGGGGGGGGGGGCGGTGTGGTTCCAGCACCAGCCCTCTTGCCTTCCACTAGAGTGCCTCCCATCAACTCCTCCCCCAGCTGCAACCACCTGTGTGGGCCAGCTGTGGTGAAGCAGTTCCTCACCCCCTGCCCAGCACAGCCCCGGTGACAGGTTTCCCCACCGGGTCTAGTGAATGCCATAGGACGGACCCCTGAAATGGAAGGGCCCTTAGAAACCACCTAGTCATCAACCAGCCCTCTCGTTTGATGAAAGAGGAAACCAAAACCCAGGGAGCGTAAGTGATGTGCCCAAGGTCACCCTGCAAGGCAGTGCCAGAGCCCAGCTGGAGGCCAGGACTCCCATTCCTGGGCTTCTGAAGCACCACATCTCTCGCAGCTGCACCGTGTGGTTGCAGGGAAGCCAGCTGTCATGAGATGCAGAAGGTACACAGTGTAGTGCCTTCCAGAACACAACCAAGCCTTGGGGGGACAGGATGTAGTGAATGCATGGTACATCTCTCTGTTTCATGTGGCTTTGGAGTGCATCCTATGTTTTTAAATATTCACAGTGGGTTTGCCTTCCCGGTAGTATCTGAGATTGATCATCCCTGAAAAGGGTGTGCATTTCTTGGTAATGTGATGATTCTTGATCATGAGCTCCTACTCTGTATCATGTGCTATATCCATTGCCTCCCTCAGTCCTCATACAGATTTCATAGATGTAACCAAGGCTCAGACAGGTGAGACAACTAGCCTCAAACCTATGTCTTTCTGATGCAAGAGAACTTGTTCTCACCCACTGTGTTGAAAGAGCCAAGCAGATGAGGGAAGAGGGGATGAGCAATTCAGTTTGTCTCATTTGCTGACTTGGAAAGGCTGTTTTTATCCTGATTCAGAAACTCATTGTTCTTGGTTGGAAGGATTCCCAGCAGGTCCCTAATAAAGCGGCTTTGGACAATGGCTGCCCTGAGTCCCCGGACCAGCCCTTGGACAGGTCTCTGTGGCCGGCTGGACCCAGGGGTGAGCGGGGACCAAGGAGAGGGCTGGAGATGGTGGGACAGATGAGGGCAGGTCTGAGGCTGAATCGGCCTGAGGCCCTCAAGATAGCCGCGAATATGCCAGCAAGAGGAGAGACTGGAGAAAGATTCAAACCTGATGGGGCATCCGTAGACTGCTAACTGTCTCTGACTTTAGGAGCCGATGAAGGAGACATCAGTGCAGTTGCCAGCCAAGCATCAGTTCCTCTTGGTCTAGCAACAACACTGCAAGGGACCACTGGAAGGACTCACATGGATATGGACCACTCCCATTCCTGAAGCTCAGATGGGGCTTACCCACCGCTCTGGTTCCTGGGGTGAGCAGGTGACACTGTCCTGGCCAGTCAGCATATTCCAAACTTTGACCATAGTGACTGGTACAAAGAGGAGCCTGGAACCCAAACTGGTTAAATGAGGCTTGGTCCCTGGGATTTGTAAAATGAGAAACCTCCTACTGGGGGTACTGGGCTGGGAGGATGGAGGCACACACATCCCTTGGAGAGAACCTCTAGATGTTTCCATTTCAGCCTGAGAGAGTCCTGACTAACACAGTGAAGTGAGGACACCAGCATACGTTTAGAACTTACTGTTTGCTAGGCATTGTACATTATTTTGCTCGTTTCTCATAATGTCCTATCTGGTAGTCATTATTATCCCCATTTCGAAGATTGAGCACATATAAGTACCTGATAAATATTAGCTGCTTAGTGACAGGCACACAATAAATACTTTATAAAAATCAGCCTAGTGTTGCCCAAATTTCCCTGATAAGAATCCCTGGGGCTTTTCAGACTGCCAGGTCTCACCCCTGGGAATTCTGGTTCAGTGGCTCTGAGGTGGTGCCCAGGAATCTGTGTTTTAACAAGTGCCCAGAGGATTCTCATCATCGAGGACATTTGGGAAATGCATTCAACTCAATCCCCACCACAGCCTACTGAGGAAGGTATTACAGCCATTTTTTTTTTTTTTGTAAGTTGAGGAAAGTGAGGCTCAAGAGAGGTTATATAACCTGCCCAAGCTGACACAGGTGGTGATGACAGAGCTGGGGTTTGAACCAGGGTCTATGTGACGTTCACACTCCTTGGGGAAAAGGGATGATAATGACTGCCTGTGTATCTCACGGATTGTGAGATGATGCAAAAGATGGAAAGAACATCTCAAAGTGGAAAGTGAAAACCACTATGGAGAGAGAGAGAAATGGCTGTTTATGAAAAAGAAGCCCAAGCAACTCAAATATTTTCTCTAACCAGGGAAAAACAGAAGTCCTAAAAGCCACTTGGTAATTAAGGTAATCTATGTGGAAGTTTTTTTTTCCTCCCTTTAAAATTTACACGTAATAAGATTCACTCTTTGTATCAACCACCACAGTCATGCTGGATCTTAGTTTGTAGAACATCTTAGTTGTAAAAAGAAATGGATTTGCACTCTGGGGGGTATCCTAAGTCTTGCTGATGGCCTTTTGAAGGTGTTACAAGTTTTGGCCAAGGCTCAGGAGACCTAGACTCTCCTCTTCGCTCTGCGACTAACAGCTGGGTAATTGCAGACAGGTCACCTTCACTTCCTATGAGAAGAGTGATGTAGACTGCATGACTTCTGACAGCCTCAGTCAATAGTTTGTTACATTTTTTTCCCTCCCTGCCCTGAGGCTCTAGTTAGGGCTTTGTTGAACGTGAAGTTTAGGAAAGGAATTCCCTGGTAAAAACTTCGAGGTGACAGAAGGGTTAATGTGGGGGAAACAGCCTTTCTGCTGAGGCAGGAGTTCTCTGATGACTTTCTAAGGTCCCAATGAGTAGACAGCCCAGTCTATACCCACCCACAACTGCCTGGGTCATCCAGCTGGGCCGATAAGGAAGCAGAGAGAAAACGAATCCACACTGAGTGCTCACTGGGTGCCCAGAGCTCGACAGGGGTGCTCTCACTTCATTCTTGTTGTAGAATCTCCTTTGAGGTATTTATTATTCTCCCCACTTTCCAGATGAATACGCTGACGTTCAGAGACATTACATCATCTGCTAAACATCATACAGCCCAGGAAGGCATGAGCTGGTATCAGAACCCATAGCTTCCTGGCCCGAAATACGGAAGTGTTTCCTCAATTCTCAGGTCCTGTGAAGCCTACAATGAACTGCAGGGAGATTCATCTCCTCCAGATCTTGGTGGACTAATTTCATACCTTTCCTCAAGAATCTAGCTGTCAGGCCTAGCACACGCCTCCCACTCATCTCTGCAGTTCTCCAGACTTCTACATCTGACAAAATCAGCCTCTCCATGGTCCCTGGGAACACATGTCTTACGACAAATATGATCTGAACCTCAGGAACAAGGAGGATGGATCGCTACCTCTGGAGAGAGGGACCCTAGATGTTTTGAAGGATCAACAGCAGCTCCTTCCGATGCTTGAAAAATAGGAGAGAGAGACAGCAAGGCTGGTGGTACCATCCTGGGCTAGAGCTGGGAGGCCTGTGTGACCGGGGACGAGCCACCTCTCTGGAGTGTGTACCTCCCAGAAGTGTCAGGAGATACAGACGTGATAGAACTGGTCCAGTGGACAGGGAGGCATCAATGATGTAGAAGAGACAGAATCTGGGAGAAAATCAGAGGCCTGGGATCCTGTAATAGAAGCTCAGCCTTTGGTAGAGGAAAGGACACTTCTTCCTTTGTGACAGGAAAGAAGGGAGAGAAAGGTTATGGGTACAGGTGGGTGGGTGGCTTTGGTGGAGGCAAGAAGGCAGAGCTCCATCGGCTTTTGAAGGACATACGAGCCAAGGTCACCAGTGGGGTATGGAGTCAGAGAGGGGCAGAATGGGAGCAGTGGTTTGAAGAGAGACAAGAAGGTATGAGACGTTGTTCCTGGAGACTAGGTAAACCACCACCCCTGGCAAGCCTGGGGGCGGGGGTGGGGGTGAACGCCTATTTACCTGCAACAGGTGACCAGGACTTTAAAGGAGGACCTGTCAGCATGGCTCAGCTGCTAGAGTGCAGGCATCAAGGTGGCAGACGGTTGGGTTTAAGTAGCCGGACGACTGTAAGGCACAGAGCGTGGGGCAAGGAAGACGGGGTGTTTAGAAAGTTGGAAGAGTGGACCGTGTGTCCTAAATTGGCTAGAGAGGGGAGTGAGTCATGACTGAGAGTGAGAAAGCAGGAGACGGCCGGTAGCTTGGAGAATGGCTGCAGCTGCAGGATTGTTGGGATGGGAGCACCAAGGTAGGCGAGTGGCAAGAAGGCGAGGCAGTGGTCAGAGAGTGGAGGTGTCCAAGATGGTGCACTTATTGGTGAGAAGATCAAGGAAATGACCATGTAGGTAGGATGGAGACGCATATCTTCATTGGAGGTGTGGAAGTGAGGAGTTTGCAGAACTGAGAGGCCGAGGTACTGGATGGCTCAGTTTCGTTTTGTTTTTTTTTTAACTGTTAGCTTTTTTTTTTTTTTTTTGTATTTTGTTTCTTCTGCCACACCACGAGGCATGCGGGATCTTAATTCCCTGAACAGGGATCAAACCTGTGCCCCCCTGCAGTGGAAGCACAGAGTCCTATAACCACTGGACCGCCAGGGAAGTCCCCTGGATGGCTCATCCATGAGGTTATCGGAGTTGCCAAGAATGATAACAGGAACAACAATAGGAAAACAGATAATAAACCAACTGCTAGAGCCCTCACTAATGAGAGGGCAGAGAGGACAGCAACAAAGAGGGAGACGTGACTCTAAAAGAGGCAGGAGGAGCAGTGGAAGCAGTGATGGGGAACAAGAACAATTCTCCAGTTCCATGAAGGAGGGAGCCAGCCCCCACTGTGGCCTCCTCATGAGAAGGCTGCAGGGGAAGTGGCGTCACTAGGTTTGAGTTAGGATAAGAGAGGAGGTCCATCAGCTGCTTACTGATGGACCATACATGCTTCCAGAAAGACTGAGGAGGTGAAGAGTGTGGGACACAGCCCTTGCTCTCCCTAACACAACTTCCACGTACTTTCAGGTTGGTGGTGGGGCAGAGGGCTAAGGCAGGAGAGAAGGCTGGGTCTTTTCCATTCTGGGGCTTGTGGGAGTCCACAGAGGAGCTGGCTGTCTTGTGTTGTTTGTTGTCTCAGATGCTTTGGAGCTCACTGGTTTCTCCTTTCAGGGACCCCCAACTCCCTGTGACCCCACACCCCTGACCTCTCTGTTCTAGCCGGATAGAGGTGGTGGTCTCTGCCTGTCGACTTAGCCCCACCCACCCTGGCAAGACGCTGGCTGATTGAGCATCCAGACATGCATCCATTGGCCAAATGTCTAAGCCAGATGTCCCCTCTTACTTGCACACCTTTGGCCAGTGTTCCAACTTTATCAGTGGGATTCAGATGGTAGGGAGGAAAGCAGGAAATACCACCATTGCCTAGCCCCTCTGGGTCCTAGCTCCTCACAGACTATACAGCAGGCATATTGGAAAATTGCAGCAAAGGCTCCTTTGTCACTCAGATATAATGGCAGCTCTGGGGTCTCAGCCATTCAGTGGATTCTGCTGCTCTCTGCACACCCCACCTTCCCCTCCCCAGGCAAAAGTAAGCTGCCTGAGCTGCTTAGTCATGGGCAGTAGGGAACCTCACTTATTGGTCAGGTTCTGGTCTGGACACCAACCCCTGCTTCATTCATCTGGCTGTGGGGGCTCCAGCTGTAATTTATAAGCCCTAAGGACTGTGTAGAAAGAGCTGCCTGGGCACAGAGAGTCCCATACAGGATTAACTGAAAGAGGAAGACGCACTGTAATCAAAATGAGAAAAATTAAAGACAAAGAGAGAATACTAAAATCAGCAAGGGAAAAGCAACAAATAACATACAAGGGAACTTCCATAAGGCTATCAGCTGATTTTTCAACAGAAACTCTATAGGCCAAAAGGGAGTGCCATGATATATTTAAAATGATGAAAGAAAAAAAAGCCTACAACCAAGAATACTCTACCCAGCAAGGTTCTCAGTCAGATTTGATGGAAAAATCATAAGCTTTAGAGACAAGCAGAAGCTAAAAGAATTCACCACCACCAAGCCAGGTTTCCAACAAATGTTGAAGGAACTTCTCTAGGCAAAACAGAAAAGCTCACCAGTAAAGATAAACATACAGTAAAGATAGGAAATCATTCAAAACAAAGCTAGCAGGGAGATTAAAAGACAAAAGTAGTAAAATCATTTGTATCCACAATAAGCAGTTAAGGGATACACAAAACAGTGAGTTGTAAAATATGATATCAAAAACAGTAATCATGAGGGGAAGGTAGCACAAAAGCAGGGTATTTAAAATGCATTTGAAATTAAGAGGTCAGCAACTTAAAACAATCACGTATATATAGAGACTACTACACAGAAACCTCATGGTAACTGCAAACCAAAAACCTATAATAGATAGACACACAGAAAAGAAAAAGGAAGCCAAACATCATACTAAAGAAACTCATCAAATCACACGAGAGGAGAACAAAAGAAAAAGGCAAAAAAAAAAAAAAAAAAAAAAAAAAAAAAAAAAAAAAAAAAAAAAAAAAAAAAAAAAAAAAAGGCCTACAAAAACCATTAACAAAATGGCAATAAGAACATATATATTGATAATTACCTTAAATTTAGTCCGTAAACAGACTAAATGCTCCAACCAAAAGACACAGACTGGTTAAATGGATACAAAACAAAGACTCATATATATGCTGCCTATAAGAGACTCACTTCAGATCTAGAAATACATACAGACTGAAAGTGAGGGGATGGAAAAAGGTATTTTACAAAAATGGAAATCAAAAGAAAGCCAGAGTAGCAATACTTGTATCAGACAAAATAGACTTTAAAATAAAGACTGTTACAAGAGACAAAGGCCACTACACAATGATCACAGGATCAATCCAAAAAGATGTAACAATTGTAAATATATATGCTCCCAACATAGAAGCACCTCAATATATAAGGCAAACATTAACAGACATAAGAGGAGAAACACACTAATAGTAGGGGTCTTTAAAACCCCACTTACATCAAGGGACAGATCAATGGACAGATCATCCACACAGAAAATCAATAAGGAAACATAGGCCTTAAATGACACATTAGACCAAATGGACTTAATTGATTTTTATAGAACATTCCATCTGAAAGCAGCAGAATACACATTCTTTTCAAGTGCACATGAAACATTCTCCAGGATAGAGAACATGCTGGGTCACAAAACAAGCCTTGGTAAATTTAAGAAAACTGGAATCGTATCAAGCACCTTTTCCAACCACAACACTATGAGGCTAGAAATCAACTGCAAGAAAAAACTGCAGAAAGCACAAATACGTGGAGGCTAAACAATATGCTACTAAACAACCAATGGATCACTGAAGAAATCAGAAAGGAAATCAAGAAAATATCTAAAGACAAATGAAAACATGTTGATCTAAAACCTATGGGACACAGCAAAAGCAGTTCTAAGAGAAAAGTTTATAGCAATACAAGCTTACCTCAGGAAAAAAAGAAAAATCTCAAATAAACAACCTAACCTTACACTCTAAGCAACTAGAGAAAGAACAAACGAAGCCCAAAGTTAGTAGAAGGAAAGAGATCATAAAGATCAGACCAGAAATAAATGAAATAGACACTAAAAAAAAAAAAGAAAAGATAAATGAAATTAAGGTGGTTCTTTGAAAAGATAAACAAAATTGATAAACCTAGCCAAACTCACCAAGTAAAGAAAGGGAGAGGGCCCAAGTCAATAAAATCAGAAATGAAAAATGAGAAGTTACAACCAACACCACAGAAACACAAAGATCATACAAGACTACTATGAGCAACTATATGCCAATAAAATGGACAACCTAGAAGAAATGGACACATTTTTAGAAAGGTACAATCTCCTAAGACTGAGCAAGGAAGAAATAGGAAATATGAACAGACCAATTACCATACTGAAATTGAATCAGAAATTTAAAAATTCCAAACAAACAAAAGTCCAGGACCAGATGGCTTTACAGGTAAATTCTAATGAACATTTAGAGAAGAGTTAGTGCCTTAATAGAGTTAATATCCTTCTGAAACTATTCCAAAAATTGCAGAGGAAGGAACATTTCTGAACTCATTCTATCAGGCCACCATTACCCTGATACCAAAACCAGACAACAGTATCACACACAAAAAAGAGAATTACAGGCCAGTATCACTGATGAACATACATGCAAAAGTCCTCAACCAAATACTAGCAAACCAAATCCAACAATATATTTAAAGGATCATACACCATGATCAAGTGGGATTTATCCCAGGGATGAAAGGAGTTTTCAATATCCACAAATCGATCAGTGTGATACTCCACATTAAGAAATTGAAGAATAAAAAAACATACGATCTTCTTGATAAATGTAGAAAAAGCTTTTGATAAAATTCAACATCCATTTACGGTAATAATTCTTCAAAAAGTGGGCAGAGAGGGACTTCCCTGGTGGCACAGTGGCTAAGAATCCGCCTGCCAATGCAGGGCACACGGGTTTGAGCCCTGGTCTGGGAAGATCCCACGTGCCGCAGAGCAACTAAGCCCATGTGCCACAACTACTGAGCCTGTGCCTTAGAGCCCGTGAGCCGCAACTACTGAGCCCACATGCTGCAACCAAGCCAGACACAAAAGAGTACATACTGTATGACTCCACTTACATCAAATGTAATAATAAGCAAAACTACTCTATAGTTAAAGAAGTCAAATACTGATTTGCCTCTGGGAGCATGAGACTGGGGATTGATTGGAAAGGGCAGGAGGGAACTATCAGGGTGATGGAATCATTCTATATCTTGATTAGGGTGTGGGTTACACATGTGTACACATTTGTCAAAATGCATCAAACACAAGATTGGTGCATTTCACTGGGTGTAAATTTTAACTAAAAAAAATTAGAACCGTAAATAAATATTGAACTTTAGCTAAGGATATGCCTGCTGAAGTATTTAGGAGTGAAAGGCACTGATTTCTGAAACTTATTTTTAAACACCTAAAAAGATAACATGGATTGATGGATATGTGATCAAGTAACTAAGCAAAATGTTAATTATAGAATCTAAATAGCAGAGATTAGAGGCAAGATGGCGGAAGAGTAAGACGCGGAGATCACCTTCCTCCCCACAGATACATCGGAAATACATCTACACGTGGAACAACTCCTGCAGAAAACCTACTGAACGCTGGCAGAAGACCTCAGACCTCCCAAAAGGCAAGAAACTCCCCACGTACCTGGGTAGGGCAAACGAAAAAAAGAAAAAACAGAGACAGAAGGATAGGGACGGAACCGGCACCAATGGGAGGGAGCTGTGAAGGAGGAAAGGTTTCCACACACTAGAAGCCCCTTCGCGGGCGGAGACTAAGGGTGGCGGAGGGGGGAAGCTTCGGAGCCGCGGAGGAGAGCACAGCAACAGGGGCGCGGAGGGCAAAGCGGAGAGATTCCCGCACGGAGGATCGGCGCCGACCGGCACCCACCAGCCCAAGAGGCTTGTCTGCTCCCCTGCCGGGGCGGGCGGGGCTGGGAGCTGAGGCTTGGGCTTCGGTCCGAGCGCAGGGAGAGGACTGGGGTTGGCGGCGTGAACACAGCCTGAAGGGGGTTAGTGCACCACGGCTAGCCGGGAGGGAGTCCGGGAAAAGTCTGGACCTACCTAGGAGGCAAGAGACTTTTTCTTCCCTCTTTGTTTCCTGGTGCGCGAGGAGAGGGGATTCAGAGCGCCGCTTAAAGGAGCTCCAGAGACAGGCGCGAGCCGCAGCTAACAGCGCAGACCCCAGAGACCGGCCTGAGACGCTAAGGCTGCTGCTGCCGCCACCAAGAAGCCTGTGTGCGAGCACAGGTCACTCTCCACACCTCCCGTCCCGGAGCCTGTGCAGCCCGCCAACGCCAGGGTCCCGTGATCCAGGGACGGCTTCCCAGGGAGAACGCACAGCGCGCCTCAGGCTGGTGCAAAGTCCCGCCGGCCTCTGCCGCTGCAGGCTTGCCCCGCGCTCCGTGCCCCTCCCTCCCCCCGGCCTGAGTGAGCCAGAGCCCCCGAGTTAGCGGCTCCTTTAACCCCGTTCTGTCTGAGCGAAGAACAGACGCCCTCCAGCGACTTACACGCAGAGGCAGGGCCACATCCAAAGCTGAGCTCCGGGGAGCTGCGCGAACAAAGAAGAGAAAGGGAAATCTCTCCCAGCAGCCTCAGGAGCAGCGGACTAAATCCCCACAATCAACTTGATGTACCCTGCATCTGTGAAATACATGAATAGACAACAAATCATCCCAAATTGAGGAGGTGGACTTTGAGAGCAAGATTTATTATTTTTTCCCCTTTTCCTCTTTTTGTGAGTGTGTATGTGTATTCTTCTGTGTGAGATTTTGTCTGTATAGCTTTGCTTTCACCATTTGTCCTAGGGTTCTATCTGTCTGGTTTTTTTGCTTTTTTTTAACTTAAAAAAATTTTTTTTTCCTATCTTAATAATTTTTTATTTTAATAACCTTATTTTATTTTATCTAACATTATTCTATTTTATCCTTCCTTTCTTCCTTCCTTCCTCTCTCTCTCTCTCTCTCTCTCTATCTCGCTCTCTCTCTCTTTCTTCCTTTCTACTTTTTCTCTCTTTTATTCTTAGCCGTGTGGCTGAAAGGCTCTTGGTGCTGCAGCCAGGAGTCAGTGCTGTGCCTCTGAGGTGGGAGAGCCAACTTCAGGACACCAGTCTAAAAGAGACCTCCCAACCCCACATAATATCAAACGGCAAAAATCTCCCGGAGATCTCCATCTCAACACCAGCACCCAACTTCACTCAAAGACCAACAAGCGACAGTGCTGGACACCCTATGCCAAACAACTAGCAAGACAGGAACACAACCCCACCCATTAGCAGAGAGGCCGCCTAAAATCATAATAAAGCCACACACCACCTGACGTGGTCCTGCCCACCAGAAAGACAAGATCCAGGCTCATCCATCAGAACACAGGCACTAGTCCCCTCTACCAGGAAGCCTACACAACCCACTGAACCAACTTTAGCCACTGGGGAAAGACACCAAAAACAACGAGAACTACGAACCTGCGGCCTGCAAAAAGGAGACCCCAAACACAGTAAGATAAGCAAAATGAGAAGATAGAAAAACACACAGCAGATGAAGGAGCAAGATAAAAACCCACCAGACCTAACAAATGAAGAGGAAATAGGCAGTCTATCTGAAAAACAATTCAGAATAATAGTAAACATGATCCAAAACCTTGGAAATAGAATTAACAAGGACCTAGAAGAACTAAAGATGAAACAAGCAACAATGAACAACACAATACATGAAATTAAAAATACTGTAGATGGGATCAATAGCAGAATAACTGAGGCGGAAGAATGGATAAGTGAACTGAAAGATAAAATAGTGGAAACAACTACTGCAGAGCAGAATAAGGAAAAAAGAGTGAAAAGAACTGAGGACAGTCTCAGAGACCTCTGGGACAACATTAAACACACCAACATTCAAATTATAGGGGTTCCAGAAGAAGAAGAGAAAAAGAAAGGGACTGAGAAAATATTTGAAGAGATTATAGTTGAAAACTTCCCTAATATGGGAAAGGAAATAGTTAATCAAGTCCAGGAAGCACAGAGAGTCCCATACAGGATAAATCCAAGGAGAAACACGCCAAGGCACATACTAATCAAACTATCA
>RJWK010041067.1:0-19715 GCA_004363435.1 Platanista minor
ATATATATATATATATATTACTAGAAGGTGAAATTTCCAGATGACAGAAATTTGCTGCTTGAGCAACAGTAAGTAAAAAAAAAGAAATAAAGCATTATCAAGTTCAACACACACCTCACTCACTTTGAATGCAACCTGTAGCTCCTTCTTTCTTTTTCCTTCCTGATGGTAAAGGGGATGGTAGGGAAGCAGAAAGAGGAGGAAACAGAGAGAGGAAGAGAATGGGGGCGTGGTTAGAGCAGGGACTGTCTAAAGCAGGTGTCAGCAAACTTTTTTCTGTAAAGGGCCAGATAGTGACTATTTCAGTCTCTGTTGAAACTACTCACCTCTGCCGTTGTAGCATAAAAGCAGCCATGCTTTTAGACAATGCACAACCATGAGTTTGGCTGTGTTCTGATAACACTTTATTTGTGGATACTGACATTTGAATTTCAAATGATTTTCATGTGTCACAAAATTTTCTTCTTCTTTTGATTTTTTAAAAGACTTTATTTGTTAAGAGCAGTTTTACGTTCACCGCAAAACTGAGTACAAAGTCTAGCGAGTTCCCATGTACCCCATGGCCCCAAACAGGCACAGTGTCCTCCATCATCAACATCCCCCTCAAGAGTAATCCATGTGTTACAATTGATGCACCTACATTGACACATCATTATCACCCAGAGTACATAGCTTACATAGTTCACTCTTGGAGCTGTATATTCAATGGTTGATTTTTTTTGCCCACTATTACATTTTAAAACCATTCTCAGCTCATGCACTATACAAACACGAGTAGGGGGTCAGGTTTGGCCCATGGGCTGAAGTTTGCTGACACCTGATCTAAAGTAAGGAGTTAAAACTACCAAAAAGAAGCAAGTCTCTAGCTTTCCTTCCCTCTTACCTTCTCTACTCTCTCCACCCCTCCTTCTACTCCATGACGTTCAAATTTTATCCTGTAACAAACATTCAAACCGTTTCTCTTGGCTTCTACCTTGCCTGTCCTCTAACAAATACTTATACTTGCGTTAGCATTCAAGAAATCGGTCCTCAACCACACGTTCACATTCTTGTAGCTGAAAGATTAAGGAACGTCCAGAGCTTTCTATAGAGTAAGATTCTTTTTTTTTTTTTAACATCTTTATTGGAGTATAATTGCTTTACAATGGTTTGTTAGTTTCTGCTTTATAACAAAGTGAATCAGTTATACATATACATATGTTCCCATATCTCTTCCCTCTTACGTCTCCCTCCCTCCCACCCTCCCTGTCCCACCCCTCTAGGTGGCCACAAACCACCGAGCTGATCTCCCTGTGCTGTGCGGCTCCCATGGGTTCTACCACCGCTTATCTTATTTCTTAAGAATCTTACTGCCTAGCACAGGGAGTAAGATTCTTAAGAAATAAGATAAGTGGTGGTAGAACCCATGGGAGTGATAGTGACTCAAAATTCAACTCTGTAAAGTATAGGCCCACCCACTTTTTTTCTCTATTGCTGTATTACGGAGTAGAAATCATCTCTCACTAACTATGATGCTTAGATTTTATTTTTCATTTTTCTTACCTGCTCAGAATTTTAAGTGATTTTCTCTAAAGTCTAAAAATGTTCAGCCGTTCTTACTTTCGGATGAAACGAATGGTCAGTACTGAAGCTCTCCATCAGGGAAAAGTCTTACTACGCGTACTTAGTGAGGGCTGATGTCCTTGACCTTATATTTGCATAAACTTCAGCCTCAGTGAATAAAGGTCACGGACGTCAGGGAAGAACACACAGTGTCTGGAGTGAGACAGGCTTGGGTCCAAACCTAGTTCTGCCACTAGTTGTAGGACTTACCTTCTTGAAGCTTCAGTCCCATCCCCTGGAAGCTGGAAATAATAAAAGTCCATTGTTCTGATGTTTAAATGAGCTAACAAATATGAAGTCCTAGTTCATGTCAGTGTTCTTCATCTCCTCCATCTCTGGAGCCTCTCCCAATCCCCTCCCAGTCTACTGAGCAACAGCGTTCGTTTTTTTACCTGAAGACAGAGCAAGTAATAAAAAAGCATTCAAAGTCACTCTCCTGGATCGAGGGGTTTTTTTCTTTTTTTTAGCTGTCTCGGAATATTCAAGTTAGTTTCATTTGTCGCAATAAGTAATAGCACATTAGTCAATGAAGCCCTGTTTTCAGAAGTAATAAACCCGGAGCAGAACGTGAGCTCACGGCTGGCTGCTTTTGGCTCTCAAGTCTCTGCTGAGGAGGAGGAGAGGAGCCTGCCAAGGAATGCTGGGGGGAATTATCAGGGGTGTGGGTTTGCCAAAGCAGAATTAGCCGGGCTCTGATGCCTGCGGTGGGCGCCGTGCAGATGCGGAGACGGCTGAAAGCAAGGCAGGAGGCGGGGAGGGGGTGGGGTTGCTGCAGGGGAGCGTTGGAAGGATGGCGGCAAATATGCACTGCGGTCGTGATGGGGGTAGCAGGGATGCTGGGCCGGGAATTGTGCACTGGAGTTACAGACCGGCCTTGCTGTATGGCCCAGATTTAGATACCGAAGCTAGAAAAGGCTCACCGTCAGGTGGCTCTACCCTCTCACTGTACAGATGATAAAGCTGAGGCCCAGCCACGTCCTGACTTGCCCAGGGACATGCATGTTCTGTGAAAGAAGAGATATATGGCTGGCTTCCTAGGGGTCATTCACAGAAGGGAAGTCCAGTGTCCTGTTCTGGCCAAAGTAGAAATAGACCTCCAGAAAGTGCTCAGCTCATCATGTAAATGTCCCAGGCAATATCACCTACTTGTCCATCACCCCTGGGCAGAAAGGGTCCCGCACTCACACAGACTCACTCACTATTGTCTTTCTTTTGGAATTTGGGGGTTGTGAACGCTGAAGCCAACGGTTAGAGCCTTCTAAAAAAATTTTGTTGCTGTTGCAACAAATATTTACAGTATTTATTATAATGAAATATTAATGCTAATAATGAACCAGACACCAATTTTTGAATGCCTGTGATTAGCCTTGGGGGAGTGAGGGGGGCCCTTGAAAACCCACCTCCTGATGGCCCGTTGGAGAGTCTCCCAGCAAGAAGTGCCCCTGCTCTGGTGCTCTTCTGTTCGGAGCCATGGCCCTCCAGCCAAATTCTCACCTGCCCATCCCTGGCCCCTACCCTGGGCTGAGCCCCCCACATACACCCCTCCCCACAAGGAGAGAGCCTGGCAAGGGGAGAAGGTGATTGCTTTTTCGGGGAAAAGAGGTGCCAATTACAGCCTTTATTAGGCTCACAGCGCCGTCTCCCTGCCTTCGACTGCTGCAGACCACACACACACTCAGTTTTCTTGCACTAGGACGGAAGACCTGTGTGGTCCTGCCGACTCACTTATAATAAATCTGCGAGCTTAATAAAAGGCATCATTTCTATCATTTGATCTCTCTGGAGTTACTCATAGCTCTGGGTAACACACTTCTTGACTGACAGGCCCTTCCCAGGGAAAACCCAAGCTTGGTGGTTCTTCAAAAAAAAAGTGGTGTGGAGAGGTGGTGTGTGTGTGTGTGTGTGTGTGTGTGTGTGTGTCTGTGTCGTGTGTGTGTGTGTCTTGGGGGTGATGCACTGTGTGATTTGCAGGAAAGGAGAAAGGGAAGGAGGAGCTTCTGTATCCCAGGAGATGTCTGGGACAAGGTCCCCAGAGGAGATGAGCATCACCCAGGGCTGGTGCTGCTGGCAGAAGGTTCTAGAACCCTCAGGGCGTTGGGTTCTATAGGCCTCACCTGCTCCAATCTTCCCTCCTGCCTTCCTTCAGAATCCTTCTCAGGATCCTGTTTCTCCAGGGACCCTCTCTGTTGACTCCCTGTCAGCTCCAGGTCTTAGTTTTAATTTAATCTGAGTTTGTTTTCAAATGCACTAAGGCCGGTTTCTTGTGGAACCTCCTGTCTGTAAATTCCTTGAAAGGATCAATATTCCACTTTCTTTCCCACCTCCTGGCACACCCAAAATCTATCATACCAGCCACCACATGTGGGTGTTGGCTGCACTTCCTCTGCGTCAGGCTCTGGGCTGAGCTCTGGACCTGGATTATTCCCATGTGTCTTCACAACTCTGTGAAGTAGAAACGGTTATGATGTTCATTTAACAGCTGAGGAAAGTCAAGCTCAGAGAATGGAGGTGAGTTGCCTGAGGTCACACAGCTCATAGGTGTGGGTCTCATCCCAGGGGTGTCTGAATCCACAGGCCCTGCTCACCCCCACTCTGCCCCAACCCCGTGCTGGGCCTCCCTGGGCTGGTCAACTGAGCTTGCATTTGTATCCCCTCCAGCACCCAAGCCCGAAGTCGAGGAGAAGTTCCCAGAGTTCCAGCCTCCCATGGACCCACGTCACGCCCACTCCCTCTGTGCGACTTCACCCCGGGCCACGGCTGCTCTGGGAAACTGCAGCTACTCAGGGGACCATGGGGTAGACGCCAGACTCAATACCAACTCACTGTGTGTTGGCGTTTCAGCTGAGAAAACAAAATTACCAGGCCAGCCATGTTTGGTCCTCTTTACCTCATAGACGCAGCTTTCTTCCCAGCCACCCTCATGTGAAACCACAGGCTCGGGGATCACAGGGCCTCATGGAACAGAGAGGCAGCCTGGCCTGCTGGCGAAGGGTGCAGACCCGCAGTCAGCTGAGGCAGGGTCGGGCCCCAGCCCTGTCCCTCAGTACCTGTTTGACCTTGAGCAAGTCACTCCGCTTCTCAGCTCAGTCTTCTCACATGTAAAAGGGATATAATAATGCTGATTTCATGTTAAGTGAGATAATCCATGTAAAAAAGGCTGGCATAAAGGAAAGTCTTTTTATAAAGGTTAGCTATTATTAGTGTTCTGGGTTGAATTGAGTTCCCCCAAAGTTATGTTGAAGTCTTAACTGCCAGTACCTGTGAATGTGATATCATTTGGAAATAGGGTCTTTGTAGATGTAATCAAGCTAAGATGAGGTTATTCGGATGGACCCTAATTCAATATGACGGGTGTCCTTACAAGAAGAGGGAAATTTGGACATGGATGTACACAGGGTGGAGAACACACGTGAAGACACAGACATAGAGGGAAGGTGGCCATATGAAGACAGAGACAGAGATTGGAGTGACACTGCCACAAGCCAAGGAACTCCTGGAGGTACCAGAAGCTGGACGAGGCAAGGAAGGACCTTCTTCTCGAGGTTGTAGAAAGAGCATGGCCCTGCTAACACCTCGATTTCAAGCTTCTAGCCTCTAGAATTATGAGAGAATGTCTTTCTCTTGTTTTAGGTCAACCATTTTGTGACTTTGTTACAGCAGCCCTAGAAAACTAATACAATTAGCATTAAAAAGATCACTGGTTTAGGACCCCCAAGACTAGTGTCCTAGTTTTGACTTTGCTTCTAAATAGTTGTGTGAACTTGGACAAATTATAGAGGCATCGACTGTTAGAAAGACCTTAGGCCCAGGGAAAGAAACTGAGGCGCACAGAGGGGAGGGACTGGCACGTAACCCCAGAGAACCTCAGTTACTTCATCTTTCAACAAGACATAATTATCCCACCCTATCTGCTTCACCCAGCTGTGGTTGACATGTCAATAACATCACCTGGGTAGACCAGTTGCCATCACAATCACGGCAACACACACACCACTGTCTGCCTTCAGAGGAGCACCATCGTCAGTTTCCCAGGATTCTGGTTGATTCAGAGGAAGGAACCAGGCCAGTGATGAGCTATTTGAAGCAGATGGAATCCATAAGAGCCTCTGGGCACCCGCTGACAGTCAGCCCACTGTTTGTGTAAATAGGGAGGAACTGCGTAAATGTGAGTCAGTGTGCCACTTGAGAGGCAGTGCAGACAGCATCTACTGACATCCATGAAGGAGGGATTGGTCTCTTAGGGAAGAAAATGAGGGATCAGGACACCTGGGGTCTGCATCTGGAGCTGCTGGCCTGACTCACTATGCATCCTTGGGCAATTCTCTTACCCTCTCTTGGCCTTTCCATGTGTGCCCATACAGTGGGAAGCCAGGACCCGCACCCAGGTCTGTGTGACTCCAGAATCTCTGATCTAAAACACTGTTTTTTGTTTTTTGTTTTTGTTTTTTTTTTTGCGGTACGCGGGCCTCTCACTGTTGTGGCCTCTCCCGTTGCGGAGCACAGGCTCCGGACGCACAGGCTCAGCGGCCACGGCTCACCGGCCTAGCCGCTCCGCGGCATGTGGGATCCTCCCGGACCGGGAAACGAACCAGCGTCCCCTGCATCGGCAGGCGGACTCTCAACCACTGTGCCACCAGGGAAGCCCTAAACCACTGTTTTATACTGCTAAGAGAGATGAAAGTGACTGGTCACTCCAGGGAGTACAAATGTCAGTAGGGCACTATGTATGTATGTATATATGAACTGAAATCATAAAGCTGACAGGGCCAGGAGGTCATCTGGATCATACAGGTGATTGTCTTCATAAGCAGATGTTTGAATAGCTTCTGGACGTTCCAGTGAAGTTTTCCTTATTTCTCTTGAGGACACTCATTCTGTCGGCATGGAAAGTCTTCCTTATATGGGGAAGTGATGAATATAAAGATTAAGAGTTTACAAAACCAGACATTTCTCCAAAGAAGACATACAGGTGGCCAAAAAAGCACATGAAAAGATGCTCAACATCACTAACTATCAGAGAAACGCAAATCAAAACTACAATGAGGTATCACCTCACACCAGTCAGAATGGCCATCATCAAAGAGTCTACAAACAATAAATGCTGGAGAGGGTGTGGAGAAAAGGGAACCCTCCTACACTGTTGGTGGGAATGTAAACTGGTAAAACCACTATGGAGGGCAGTATGGATGTTCCTTAAAAAAGTAAAATTAGAACTACCATATGATCCAGCAATCCCACTCCTGGGCATATAGCTGGAGAAAACCATGATCTGAAAGGATACATGCACCCCAATGTTCATTGCAGCACTATTTACAATAGCCAGGACATGGAAGCAACCTAAATGTCCATCATCAGAGGAATAAAGAAGATGTGGTACATATACGCAATAGAATATTATTCAGCCATAAAAAGAATGAAATAATGCCATTTGCAGCAACATGGATGGACCTAGAGATTATCATACTAAGTGAAGTAAGTCAGAGAAAGACAAATATCATCTGAGATAACTCATATGTGGAATCTAATTTAAAAAATAAAGATACAAGTGAACTTCTTTTTTAAAAAAGTTTACAAAACCAGTTTGGGTCATTTTGGGTTCTGCCACTTTTTTTAGCCCATACAACTTCAGGCAAATCACTTTGCCTTTGCTAAGACTAATGTGGAGACTTTGCAGAGTCACTGTGAGGGTGAAGCAAGAGAAGGCTGTGAAAGCTCTTAGCAGCCCTGGAACACAGCAGGTGCTCAAGAAGTGTGGGCTTTCCCTCCCTTGTGTTAATCTGGAGCAAAACAAATTATACCTACTCTTTGTACCTCTGTCACTCTTCAACTGAAAACTGAAAACAACTCTCAAGTGGTCCCCCAACCCTTAGCATCCTCATCACCTTCCTCCCCACCATTAGCTTCATCATAACCATTAACATCATCACCTTTCATTATCACCGTCGCCAACAGCCTCCTCACCATCTTTATCAACATCATCATCTTTTATCATTATCATTCTCCTCATCACATCACACACATGAATTAATACCAGAATTTATTATGTATTCCCATAAGTGTGGCTGTTGGGTCCTTTAACAATTCAGTGAATGAAATATTCTGACTTTACAAATGATGAAACTGAATCTCAGAGAACTAAGGTGACTTTCTCAGGCTTGCACAGCTAGAAGCGTCAAAGACAGGAACCTAACCTCGGTCTTATGATGCCAAATCTTAGGACGGTTCCTTCGACGGCATTACTGTGTTTAGCAAACACGTCAGCCTGCCGGCTCAGGTTACACACGGGATGAGGTAGGAACCTCCAAGTGTTTTCCAGTGAGGTTTGATATTCTTCATTATGTTCTTGTGCAACTGACTTCTCAGATTTAAAGGGGAAATTTTACATTTTGAGTGTGTGTGTGTGTGTGTGTGTGTGTGTGTGTGTGTGAGAGAGAGAGAGAGAGAGAGAGAGAAAGAGGATGTAGATATTCCTGGAAACCTCTGGCATTCTGCTCCTGCCAAGTAGACTTGGGATTCAGCCCACACCTGCAAGATTTGGATGTCTTTTGTCCTCTGAGAGTCTCACTCTGTCTGGTTAATCCAGGCAGAGCTTCCTGTTGCCTCCTTATAGGACACAGTTCAGACCAGAATATTAATGGAGATTACAGCAGGGGGAACAATAGATTCGGGGGAGGTAGGGAGCTACCTGGCAGAGAAGCTTGGCACCCAGGTGGGGTCCTTCCATAGATGATCTCGAAGCACTTTTTTGGAAGCAGAATAGGATGCAGGGGGCCCTTCCTAGGAGTGCCTAGAGCTAGTCTATATCCTGTCCTCAGTTTGTTATTAGGACAAATCTGCCCACCTTTTTTCTAGGAAATTGACATGTGTGCATCTTTTTTCTCCCCTGCATATCAAATTCTGCTCACTACAAATAGAGTGACTCTACAGCCCAATTTGACTGGGACAGTCAGGTTTGCATCTGCTGTCCTGGCACCCCATCCAGTTTACTATCTGTCATCATCAAAAGCCTCCCTATTTGGATGTTAACTATAGAACATTCTTTCAAGGATAAGCATCAAAGAAGGCAGGAAACAAGGGCCACCAAATGCTGGGTTTGCCATGTAGCCCGTTGGGAAGAGCGTTAGACTTGGAGGCAGAGAACTTAAAGTCTCAGCCATACCGCTTTCTACCTAAGTAGGACTCAGGTATCTCATCTGTAAAATGGGCATGATTATACCCACCTCACAAGGTTGTTGAAGGTGAATGGCCTTAGTGGGCTCTGTTCTCTGCAGTCATCATCTTGAATGAACCATTTTACCTTCATTTTTCAGTTACAACTGAGCCAGTTTTTCTCCAAGATTGTTGAACATCTGGTCACATGGAATCAGTGGGGACCTTGGGCCAGGGTCAGGGAATCGCCACCTGTGGGGTCCACTCAGAGAGCTGTAAGTTATGCCTGGAAAAAATCCAACCCATCTTTCAGTGCTCCACCAGCTGGAGCAGCTACACACCAAGAACTGCTAATTTGGTAGATGGATTTGGAAAATCTGGAAGATTATAAAAATCTTTTACTTGTTAGAAGTTTAGAATATTAGAGCCAATAAGCAGAAAGTGGTATTGGGAGGTGGATTAACTGCAGTAAAGGCCTGAATTTGCTTGCAGAGGAAGATATTAGAGTCAGCCCTGCAATGTCATTCCCCTGGGGAGCCTGGCCCAGAATGTTCTCTCCAGCCAGGTTACTGAGCCCAGCACTGCTCCCCAAGTCCTATGTTGGTGAGTTCCAAGGGGCTCCCAGGTGCCACTCTACTGCTTCCTTCCACTGTTGCTGGCCAACAGCAACACCCACCTGGCCTGCCAACAACCTTTTCCAACCACACACCAACTGAGCACCTAAGGCCCTGACCACAGACACATCTCTGAGACACTGGGGTTTAGTTCCAGACCACAGCAATAAAGCAAATATTGTAATAAAGCAAGTCACACAAATTTTTTGGTTTCCCAGTACATATAAAATTTATGTTAATACACTGTTGTCTATTATGAGTGCAATGGCATTACGTCTAAAAAACAATGTACATACCTTAATTGAAAAATGCTTTATTGCTAAAAAATGCTAACCATTATCTGAGCCTTCAGCAAGTCATGATATTTTTGCTGGTGGGGGGTCTTGCCTTGATGTTGGTGGCTGCTGACTGACCAGGGTAGTGGTTGCTGAAGGTTGGGGTGGCCATGGCAATTTCTTAAAATAAGACAACAATAAAGTTTGCTGCATCCATTTCACGATGATTTCTCTGGATCATGCAATGCTGTCTGACAGCATTTTACCCACAGGAGAACTTCTGTCAAACTTGGAGTCAGTCCTCTCAAAACCTGCTGCTGCTTTATCAACTAAGTTTACGTAACATTGCAAATCTTTTGCTGTCATTTCAACAATCTTCACAGCATTTTCATTGGGAGTAGGTTCCATCTCAAGAAGCCACTTTCTTTGCTCATCCATGAGAAGCAACTCCTCATCCATTCAAGTTTTATTATGAGATTGCAGCAATTCAGTCACATCTTCAGGCTCCACTTGTAACTTTCTTTCTATTTCCACCACATCTGCAGTTACTTCCTCCACTGAAGTCTTGAACCCCTCAAAGTCATCCGTGAGGATTGGAATCAGCTTTTTCCAAACTCCTGTCTGTGTTGATATTTTGACCTCTTCCCATGGATCACAAATGTTCTTAATAGCATCGAGAATGGTGAAGCCTTTCCAGTAGGTTTTCCAATGATTTTGCGCAGAGCCATCAGAGGAATCAGTATATATGGCAGCCACAGCCTTATGAAATGTATTTCCTAAATAATAAGATTTGAGAATAGAAATTACTCCTTGCAGAATGGATGTTGTGATAGTAGGCAGGAAAACAAAATTAATCGTATTATACATCTCCATCAGAGCTCTTGGGTGACCAGGTACATTGTAATTGAGCAGGAATATATTAAAGGAATCTTTTTTTCTGAGCAGTAGGTCTCAACAGTGGGCTTAAAATATTCAGTAAACCAAGTTGTAAACAGATGTGCTGTCATCAGGCTTTGTTGTTCCATTTATAGAACACAGGCAGAGTAGATTTAGCATAATTATTAAGGGCCCTAGGATTTGGGGAAATCAATAAATGAGCATTGGTTTCAAATTCAAGTCACCAGCTGCGTTAGCCCCTAATAAGAGAGTCAGCCCCTTTGAGGCATTGAAGCCAGGCATTGACTTCTCCTCTCTAGCTATGAAAATCCTAGATGGCAACTTCTTCCAATAGAAGGCTGTTTTATTTACATTGAAAATCTGTTGTTTAGTGTAGCCACCTTCATTAGTGATCTGAGCTAGAGCTTCTGGGTAACTTGCTGCAGCTTCTGCATCAGCACTTGTTGCTACCCCTTGTACTTTTACATTATGGAGATGGCTTATCTCCTTAAACCTCATGGACCGATCTCTGCTAGCTTCACACTTCTCTTCTGCAGCTTCCTCATCTCTCAGCTTTTATAGAATTGAAGAGAGTTAGAGCCTCGCTCTGGATTAGGCTTTGGCTTAATGGAATGTTGTAGCTGGTTTGATCTTCTGTCCAGACCACTAAAACTTTTTCCAAATCAGCAATAAGGCTATTTTCCTTTCTTATTATTTGTGTGTTCACTGGCGTGGCACTTTTCATTTTCAAGAAATTTTTTCCTTTGCATTCACAACTTGGCTAACTGTTTGGCCCAAGATGCCTAGCTTCTGGTCTATCTTGCCTTTCGAAGTGCCTATCTCACTAAGCTTAATCATTTCTAGCTTTTGACTTGAAGGGAGAGATGTACGACTCTTCCTTTCACTTGAACACTTAGAGACCATTGTAGGGTTATTAATCGGACTAATTTCAATATTGTTGTGTCTCAGGGAACAGGAAGACACAAGGATAGGGAGAGAGAGGGGCAATGACCAGTCGGTGGAGCAGTCAGAACACAAACAACACCCATCCATTAAGTTCTCTGTCTTATTTGGGCTTGGTTCATGTGCCAAAACAATTACAATAGTAACATCAAAGATCACTGATCACAGAGTTCCATAATAAATGTAATAATAATGAAAATTTTGAAACATTGTGAGAATTACCAAAATGTGACACGACCATGAAGTGAGCAAATGCTGTTAGAAAAATGGTGCCAGTAGACTTGCTGGATGCATGGTTGCCATAAATTTTCCATTTGTAAAAAAAAACAAAAAACAAACAAACAAAAAACCCTCCAAATCTGCAAAGCTCAATAAAACAAGGTACCCTTGTACTCAGGGCCACATTGTTATGTCCAAATGCAGAAGGTACTGCCAGGCCTTGTCCAGGCTGTTTCATCTTCTGAACAAGCCCTAGTTCTCCTCACGATGTGGATGCAGCCACATTGCAACACCAAAATAAAGATTATTGATTCTCAAAACTTTTCTTGACTCCACCTGTTCCAGGCAGTGTGAATTGTTTCTTCCCTACTTCACTGTAAGTTTAACTCTCTTTGCAAAAGTCTTCATACTTTTTTTTTTTTTTTTTGCCACACCGGCATGTGGGGTCTTAGTGAGGCATACGGGATCACAATTCCCCAAGCAGGGATTGAACCCATGCCCCCTGCATTGGAAGCATGGAGTCTTAACCACTGGACCACCAGGGAAGTCCTGTGGTCATAATTTAGAAGAGGCTGTGTCTCTGTGTCTGTTCCCTCCATTCACTGTGAGGTCTGAGATGGCGAGCTCTGTCCCAGGCCAGCTCTGATTCCCCAGTGACTCACACAGTGGGGGTCAGGTTAACCCTTCTAAGACCCTTATCAGGGCACGAGGTATTTTGACCTCTGTATTAGTCAGGGTTCTCCAGAGAAACAGAACAAATAGGATATTCATTTTACATATATATGTGAAGAGATTTATTATAAGGAATTGGCTCACATGGTTATAGAGGCTGGCAAAGTCCCAAATCCACAGAGTCCTGTCCCATTTTGAGTGTGAAGGCTGGAAGCTGCTGTACAGTCAGGTCTTCCGATGTCTCAGTTAGAAGATTGTCAGGCAGGAATTTTTCTCTTATTCAGAGAGGGTCGGCTTTTTGTTCTATTCAGTCCTTCAACTGATTGATGAGGCCCACCCATGTTGGAAAGGGCAATCTGCTTTACTCAGTCTTGCAATTCAAATGTTAATCTATGCAGAAACACCCTTGCAGAAACACCCACAGTAATGCTTGACCAAATATCTGGGCACCAAGGGGCCCAGACAAGTTGACACATGAAATTAATCATCACAACCTCCCTGTGCTAGATAGTGCTTAAATGTAATCAACATTCATTGCCTAGCCTTTCTATCCTCTCCAGTGCACTGCAGAGGCTAGAACCTGAGACCTATGTTTCCCAGGCTCCTTTGCCAGCAAGGATACCATTAAGGTTCTGCAATCCATCAACTTGCAAGAGATTTGGAAACAGAGCAGAGGCATCCTCCCTCCAGCACCAGGGACAGGAGAATAAGCTTCTGCAGATGTGAGTTTTACAGTGACTGCTAGATTCCCATCCTCTGTATGTCATCTGTACTAGCTGCAGTGTAAGCAGTTAGGTGAAGGGGGTCCCTGAGAAAGAGAGCCAGGCATGGCTTTCTTGACAGAAGAGAAGCCATTTTGGCCTAAGGCATTTTGGGATCTAAGCCTGGCCACAGTGCTTGCCCTTGAACAGGTCTCAGTAGTTAACGATCTTAAGGGGAAAAAATAGAATTCAGGAACAAAGGAAAAGCAGTCAAGAAACAATAGTGCAGCAATAAAAACAGAGTCCTAGTTCCTCCTCAAGGGATATACATCACAATCGGATACTTATCTTTGAGTTCTGCAGTAAACCCCACCCAGGTGGAGGATGGAATGATGATGTTGGCATTTTCTGATCCTCTGTGACTTCAGTCAACTAAAGCTTGGACTCTGTCAACCTTTGCCCCAATTCTATGCTGAATTCTCCTCTTCTCCAGCCCCCTCATGAATACACATGTACTCTTAGCTTAAAACTTCCCCAATTTTGCTGCTCAAGGAGATACTGCTTTGGGAAAGATCTCTGGTGTTCTCCTTACTTGATGCAAGTAATAAAGCCTTCAAGTAAATAAATAATAATAAATAAATAATCCTGAAAGTAAATAAAACCATATCTCCTAACATTGTCATTTTTGTTTTGCGGTTTTATTCCTACCAAATCTAAGAATATCTGTTGTTATAATACTTGGGCTTTGTCCTCAGTTCCTGAAATAGCTTCAGAGAGTTAAAAATACATAGATGTCTTTTATTATTCATAACAAACCCCTTTCAACCATACCTAAGTTTGTGTGTTTTGTTTGTTTGTTTTTTAAAGGCTTTTCTATTTCAGCCCACCTGTCTCATAAAATAATGCAAAAGAAAACACAAACATGCTTTACCTTTAAAAATAATAGAAAACCATCTGCATACACAGTTATACATTTTGCCATTGCTTTCCAGTATAACTAACACATTCCTTTAAGGCTTTGGCGAATAATTTTCTAAGTCAATAATTTTCTCAGGCAATGCCTCTGCTCTGGAGGTAGCTGATTCTATCTGATCCCTGAACTATAGGCATAATCATGTCACTGTATCTCCCCCCCAGTGTTTACATTTTGGTTTTTTAAAAATAAATTTGTTTATTTATTTTTGGCTGTGTTAGGTGTTCCTTGCTGTGCGTGGGCCCTCTCCGTTGTGGTGCCTGGGCCTCTCACCATGGTCGCTTCCCCTGCTGCAGAGCACAGCCTCCAGGTGCGCGGGCCTCAGTAGTTGTGGCACACAGGCTCAGTAGTTGTGGCACACAGGCCTAGCCATTCTGTGGCATGTGGGATCCTCCCGGACCAGGGCCTGAACCCGTGTCCCCTGCATTGGCAGGCGGACTCCCAACCACGGCACCACCAGGGAAGTCCTACATTTTTTTTTAACATCTTTACTGGAGTATAATTGCTTTACAATGATGTGTTTGTTTCTGCTCTATAACAAAGTGAATCAGCTATACATATACATATATCCCCATATCTCCCCCCTCTTACATCTCCCTCCCACGCTCCCTATCCCACCCTTCTAGGTGGTCACAAAGCACTGAGCTGATCTCCCTGTGCTATGCGGCTGCTTCCCACCAGTTATCTATTTTACATTTGATAGTGTATATATGTCCATGCCACTCTCTCACTTCGCCCCAGGTTACCCTTCCCACTTCCCTCAAGTCCATTCTCTACGGCTGTGTCTTTATTCCTGTCCTCTCCCTAGGTTCTTCAGAAACTTTTCTTTTTTTTTTTAGATTCCATATATATGTGTTAGAATGCGGTATTTGTTTTTCCTTTTCTGACTTACTCTACTCTGTATGACAGACTCTAGGTCCATCCACCTCACAACAAATAACTCAATTTCATTTCTTTTTATGGCTGAGTATATTCCGTTGTATATATGTGCCACATCTTCTTTATCCATTCATCTGTTGATGGACACTTAGGTTGCTTCCATGTCCTGGCTACAGTAAATAGAGCTGCAATGAACATTGTGGTACATGACTCTTTTTGTTTTTTTGGGTTTTTTTGCGGTACACGGGCCTCTCACTGTTGTGGCCTCTCCCGTTGAGGAGCACAGGCTCCAGCCGCACAGGCTCAGCGGCCATGGCTCATGGGCCCAGGTGCTCCGCAGCATGTGGGATCTTCCCGGACCGGGGCATGAACCCGTGTCCCCTGCATCGGCAGGAGGACTCTCAACCACTGCGTCACCTGGGAAGCCCCCATGACTCTTTTTGAATTACTGTTTTCTCAGGGTATATGCCCAGTACTGGGATTGCTGGGTCGTATGGTAGTTCTATTTTGAGATTTTTAAGGAATCTCCATACTGTTCTCCATAGTGGCTGTATCAATTTACATTCCCACCAACAGTGCAAGAGGGTTCCCTTTCCTCTACACCCTCTCCAGCATTTATTGTTTCTAGATTTTTGATGATGGCCATTCTGACGGGTGTAAGGTGATACCTCATTGTAGTTTTGATTTGCATTTCTCTAATGGTTAGTGATGTTGAGAAACCTTTCATGTGTGTGTTGGCATTCTGTATATCTTCTTTGGAGAAATGTCTATTTAGGTCTTCTGCCCATTTTTGGGTTGTTTGTTTTTGATATTGAGTTGCATGAGCTGCTTGTAAATTTGGGAGATTAATCCTTTGTCAGTTGCTTCGTTTGCAAATATTTTCTCCCATTCTGAGGGTTGTCTTTTCATCTTGCTTAGGTTTTCCTTTGCTGTGCAAAAGCTTTTAAATTTCATTCGGTCCCATTTGTTTATTTTTGTTTTTATTTCCATTTCTCTAGGAGGTGGGTCAAAAAGGATCTTGCTGTGATTTTTGCCATAGAGTGTTCTGCCTATGTTTTCCTCTAGGAGTTTTATAGTGTCTGGCCTTACATTTAGGTCCTTAATCCATTTTGAGTTCGTTTTTGTGTATGGTGTTAGGGATTGTTCTAATTTCATTCTTTCACATGTAGCTGTCCGGTTTTCCCAGCACCACTTATTGAAGAGATAATGGTTTCAGTTTTTCACCATTGAGAATGATGTTGGCTGTGGGTTTGTCATATATGGCCTTTATTATGTTGAGGTAAGTTCCCTCTATGCCTATTTTCTGGAGGGTTTTTATCATAAATGGGTGTTGAATTTTGTTGAAAGCTTTTTTGGCACCTACTGAGATGATCATATGGTTTTTCTCCTTCAATTTGTTAATATCGTTTATCACATTGATTGATTTGTGTATATTGAAGAGTCCTTGCATTCCTGGGATAAACCCCACTTGATCATGGTGTACGAACCTTTTAATGTGCTGTTGGATTCTGTTTGCTAGTATTTTGTTGAGAATTTTTGCATCTATGTTCATCAGAGATATTGACCTGTAGGTTTCTTTCTTTGTGACATCTTTGTCTGGTTTTGGTATCAGGGTGATGGTGGCCTCATAGAATGAGTTTGGGAGTGTTCCTCTCTCTGTTATATTTTGGAAGACTTTGAGAAGGATAGGTGTGAGCTCTTCTCTAAATGTTTGATAGAATCCGCCTGTGAAGCCATCTGGTCCTGGGCTTTTGTTTATTGGAAGATTTTTAATCACAGTTTCAATTTCAGCACTTGTGATTGGTCTGTTTCTTCCTGGTTCAGTCTCAGAAGGTTGTGCTTTTCTAAGAATTTGTCCTTTTCTTCCAAGTTGTCCATTTTATTGGCATAGAGTTGCTTGTAGTAAACTCTCATGATCCTTTGTATTTCTGCAGTGTCAGTTGTTACTTCTCCTTTCTCATTTCTAATTCTATTGATTTGAGTCTTCTCCCTTTTTTTCTTGATGAGTCTGGCTAATGGTTTATCAATTTTGTTTATCTTCTCAAAGAACCAGCTTTTAGTTTTATTGATCTTTGCTGTTGTTTCCTTCATTTCTTTTTCATTTTTTTCTGATCTGATCTTTATGACTTCTTTGCTTCTGCTGACTTTGGGGTTTTTTTGTTCTTCTTTCTCTAATTGCTTTAGGTGTAAGGTTAGGTTGTTTATTTGAGGTGTTTCTTGTTTCTTGAGGTGGGATTGTATTGCTATAAACTTCCCTCTTAGAACTGCTTTTGCTGCATCCCATAGGTTTTGGGTCATCGTGTTTCCATTGTCATTGTCAGTTGTTTCTAGGTATTTTCTGACTTCCTCTTTGATTTCTTCAGTGATCTCTTGGTTATTTAGTAGTGTTTGTTTAGGCTTCATGTGTTGTATTTTTTAGAGACTTTTTCCTGTAATCGATATCTAGTCTCATACTATTGTGATTGGAAAAGGTACAACTTCAATTTTCTTAAATTTACCAAGGCTTGATTTGTGACCCAAGATATGATCTATCCTGGAGAATGTTCCATGAGCACTTGAGAAGAAAGTGTATTCTGTTGTTTTGTGGCACAATGTCCTATAAATATCAACTGAGTCCATTTTCTTTAATGTATCATTCAAAGCTTGTGTTTCCTTATTTATTTTCATTGTGGATGATCTGTCCATTGGTGAAAGTGGGGTGTTAAAGTCCCCTACTATGAATGTGTTACTGTCGATTTCCCCTTTTATGGCTGTTAGTAGTTGCCTTATGTATTGAGGTCTTCTTGTGTTGGGTGCATAAATATTTACAATTGTTACATCTTCTTCTTGGATTGATCCCTTGATCTTTATGTAGTGTCCTTCTTTGTCTCTTGTAATAATCTTTATTTTAAAGTCTATTTTGTCTGATATGAGAATTGCTACTCCAGCTTTCTTTTGATTTCCATTTGCATGGAATATCTTTTTCTATCCCCTCACTTTCAGTCTGTATGTGTCCCTAGGTCTGAAGTGGGTCTCTTGTAGACAGCATATATATGGGTCTTGTTTTTGTATCCATTCAGCCAGTCTATGTCTTTTAGTTGGAGCATTTAATCCATTTACATTTAAGATAATTATCTATATGTATGTTCCTATTACCGTTTTCTTAATTGTTTGGGGTTTGTTATTGTAGGTCTTTTCCTTCTCTTGTGTTTCCTTCCTAGAGAAGTTCCTTTAGTGTTGGTTGTAAAGCTGGTTTGGTGGTGCTGAGTTCTCTTAGCTTTCCCTTGTCTGTAAATGTTTTAATTTCTCCATTGAATCTGAATGAGATCCTTGCTGGGCAGAGTAATCTTGGTTGTAGATTTTTCCCTTTCATCACTTTAAATATGTCCTGCCACTCCCTTCTGGCTTGCAGAGTTTCTGCTGAAAGATCAGCTGTTAACATTATGGGGATTCACATATATGTTATTTGTTGTTTTTCCCTTGCTGCTTTTAATATGTTTTCTTTGTATTTAATTTTTGATAGTTTGATTAATGTGTCTTGGCATGTTCCTCCTTGGATTTATCCTGTATGGGATTCTCTGCACTTCCTGGACTTGACTATTTTCTTTCCCATATAAGGGAAGTTTTCAACTATAATCTCTTCAACTACTTTCTCAGTCCCTTTCTTTTTCTCTTCTTCTTCTGGGACCCCTATAATTCAAATGTTGGTGCATTTAATGTTGTCCCAGAGATCTCTGAGACTGTCCTCAATTCTTTTCATTTTTTTTCTTTATTCTTCTCTGTGGTAGTTATTTCCACTATTTTATCTTCCAGGTCACTTATCTGTTCTTCTGCCTCAGTTATTCTGCTATTGATCCCACCTAGAGTATTTTTAATTTCATTTATTGTGCTGTTCATCATTGTTTGTTTGCTCTTTAGTTCTTCTAGGTCCTTGTTAAACGTTTCTTGTATTTTCTCCATTCTATTTCCAAGATTTTTAATCATCTTTACTATCATTATTCTGAATTCTTTTTCAGGTAGACTGCCTATCTCCTCTTTATTTGTTTGGTCTGGTGGGTTTTTATCTTGCTCCTTCATCTGCTGTGTGTTTCTCTGTCTTCTCATTTTGCTTAACTTAGTGTGTTTGGGTTCTCCTTTTCACAGGCTGCAGGTTTGTTGTTTCCATTGTTTTTGGTGTCTGCCACCAGTGGCTAAGGTTGGTTCAATGGGTTGTGTAGGCTTCCTGGTGGAGGGGACTGGTGCCTGTGTTCTGGTGGATGAGGCTGGAACTTGTCTTTCTGGTGGGCAGGACCGCATCCGGTGGTGTGTTTTGGGGTGCTTGTGACCTTTTTATGATTTTAGGCAGCATCTCTGCTAATGGGTGGGATTGTGTTCCTGTCTTGCTAGTTGCTTGGCATAGGGTGTCCAGCACTGTAGCTTTCTGGTCATTGAGCGGAGCTGGGTCTTAGCGTTGAGATGGAGATCTCTGGGAAACCTTTTGCTGTTTGATATTATGTGGAGCCAGGAGGTCTCTGGTGGACCAGTGTCCTGAACTCGTCTCTCCCACCTCAGAGACACCGGCCTGACACCTGGCTGGAGCACTAAGACTGTGTCAGCCACACGGCTCAGAAGAAAAGGGAGAAAGAAAAGAAAGAAAGAAAGAAAGAAAGAAAGAAAGAAAGAAAGAAAGAAAGAAAGAAAGAAAGAAAGGAGAGAGGGAGAGAAAGAAGGAAGGAAGAAAGAGAGAGAGAGAGAGGGAGGGAGGAAGAAAGAAAGAAAGAAAGAAAGAAAGAAAGAAAGAAAGAAAGAAAGAAAGAAAGAAAGAAAGAAAGAA
>RJWK010041068.1:0-19713 GCA_004363435.1 Platanista minor
AAAAAAAAAAAAAAAAAAAAAAAAAAAAAAAAAGAAACCCAAAACAATTAAGAAAATGGCCATAGGAGCATACATATCAATAATTACCTTAAACGTGAATGGATTAAATGCTCCAACCAAAAGACACAGGCTCAGTGAATGAATACAAAAACAAGACCCATATATATGCTGTCTACAAGAGACCCACTTCAGACCTAGGGACACATACAGACTGAAAGTGAGGGGAGGGAAAAAGATATTCCATGCAAATGGAAATCAAAAGAAAGCTAGAGTAGCAATATTCATATCAGATAAAATAGACTTTAAAATAAAGAATGTTACAAGAGACAAAGAAGGACACTACATAATGATCAAGGGGTCAATCCAAGAAGAAGATATAACAATTATAAATATATATGCACCCAACATAGGAGCACCTCAATACATAAGGCAAATGCTAAGCGCTCTAAAAGAGGAAATCGACAGTAACACCATAATAGTGGGGGTCTTTACACCTCACTTACACCAATAGACAGATCAGCCAGACAGCAAATTAATAAGGAAACACAAGCTTTAAATGACACAATAGACCAGAGAAACTTAATTGATATTTATAGGACATTCCATCCAAAAACAGGAGATTACACTTTCTTCCAAGTACACACGGAACATTCTCCAGGATAGATCGCATCTTGGCTCACAAATCAAGCCTCAGTAAATTTAGGAAAATTGAAATCATATCAAGCATCTTTTCTGACCACAACACTATGAGATTAGAAATCAATTACAGTGAAAAAAAACGTAAAAAACACAGACACCTGGAGGCTAAACAATACGTTACTAAATAACCAATAGATCACTGAAGAAATCAAAGAGGAAATCAAAAAATACCTAGAGACAAATGACAATGAAAACACGACAATCCAAAATTTATGGGATGCAGCAAAATCAGTTCTAAGAGGGACGTTTATAGCAAAATAAGCCTACCTCAAGAAAGAAGAAAAATCTCAAATAAACAATCTAACGTTACACCTAAAGAAACTAGAGAGAGAAGAACAAACAAAACCCAAAGTTAGCAGAAGGAAAGAAATCATAAAGATCAGAGCAGAAATAAATGAAAAAGAAACAAAGAAAACAATAGCAAATATCAATAAAACTAAAAGCTGGTTCTTTGAGAAGGTAAACAAAATTGATAAACCATTAGCCAGACTCATCAAGAAAAAGAGGGAGAGGACTCAAATCAATAAAATTAGAAATGAAAACGGAGAAGTGACAACAGACACGACAGAAATACAAAGCATCATAAGAGACTACTATAAGCAACACTATGGCAATAAAATGGACAACCTGGAAGAAATGGACAAATTCTTAGGAAGGTATAACTTTCCAAGACTGAACCAGGAAGAAATAGAAAATATGAACAGACCAATCACAAGTAATGAAATTGAAACTGGGGTAAAAAATCTTCCAACAAACTAAAGCCCAGGACCAGATGGCTTCACAGGTGAATTCTATCAAGTATTTAAAAAACAGCTAACACCCATCCTTCTCAAACTCTTCCAAAAAATTGCAGAGGAAGGAAAACTCCCAAACTCATTCTATGAGACCACCATCACCCTGATACCAAAACCAGACAAAGATACTCAAAAAAAAAGAGAAAATTACAGACCAATATCACTGTTGAATATAGATGCAAAAATCCTCAACAAAATACTAGCAAACAGAATCCAACAACACATTCAAAGGACCATACACCACGATCAAGTGGGATTTATCCCAGGGATGCAAGGATTCTTCAACATACGCAAATCAATCAATGTGATACACCATATTAACAAACTGAAGAATTAAAAACTGTATGGTCATATCAGTAGATGCAGAAAAAGCTTCTAACAAAATTTAACACTCATTTATCATAAAAAACTCTCCAGAAAGTGGGCATAGATGGAACGTACTTCAACATAATAAAGGCCATATATGACAAACCCACAGCAAACATCATTCTCAATAGTGAAAAACTGAAAGCATTTCCTCTAAGATCAGGAAAAAGACAAGGACGTCCACTCTCACAACTATTATGCAACACAGTTTTGGAAGTCCTAGTCATGGCAATCAGAGAAGAAAAAGAAATAAAAGGAATACAAATTGGAAAAGAAGAAGTAAAACTGTCACTCTTTGCAGATGATATGATACTATACATAGAGAATCCTAAAGATGCCACCAGAAATCTACTAGAGCTAATCAACGAATTTGGTAAATTTGCAGGATACAAAATTAATACAAAATTAATGAAATCTCTTGCATTCCTATACATTACTGATGAAAAATCTGAAGGAGAAATTAAGGAAACACTCTCATTTACCACTGCAACAAAAAGAATAAACTACCTAGGAATAAACCTACCTAGGGAGACAAAAGACCTGTATGCAGACACTGATGAAAGAAATTAAAAATGATACCAACAGATGGAGAAATATACCATGTTCTTGGGTTGGAAGAATCAATATTGTGAAAATGACTATACTACCCAAAGCAATCTGCAGATTCAATGTAATCCCTATCAAGCTACCAATGGCATTTTTCACAAAACTAGAACAAAAAAATTCACAATTTGTATGGAAACACAAAAGACCCCGAATAGCCAAAGCAATCTTGAGAAAGCAAACTGGAGCTGGAGGAATCAGGCTCCCTGACCTGACCTCCCTGACAAAGGCCACAGTAATCAAGACAGTATGGTACTGGCACAAAAACAGAAATGTAGATCAATGGAACAGGATAGAAAGCCCAGAGATAAACCCATGCACATAAAGACACCTTACCTTTGATAAAAGAGGCAAGAATATAAAATGGAGAAAAGACAGCCTCTTCAATAAGTGGTGCTGAGGAAACTGGACAGCTACTTGTAAAAGAATGAAATTAGAACACTCCCTAACACCATACACAAAAATAAACTCAAAATGGATTAAAGACCTAAATGTAAGACCAGACACTATTAAACTCATAGAGGAAAGGATAGGAATGACAACACTCTTTGACATAAATCACAGCAAGATCTTTTTTGACCCACCTGCTAGAGTAATGGAAATAAAAATAAAAATAAACAAATGGGACCTAAGGAAACTTAAAAGCTTTTGTACAGCAACAAAAACTGTAAACAACATGAAAAGACAACGCTTAGAATGGGAGAAAATATTTGCAAACAAATCAGCAGACAAAGGATTAATCTCCAAAATATATAAGCTGCTCATGCAGCTCAATATTAAAAAAACAAACAACCCAATCAAAAACTGGGCAGAAGACCTAAATAGACATTTCTCCAAAGAAGATATACAGATGGCCAAGAAGCACATGAAAAGCTGCTCAACATCAGTAATTATTAGAGAAATGCAAATCAAAACTACAATGAGGTATAACCTCACAGCAGTTAGAATGGGCATCATCAGAAAATCTACAAACAACAAATGCTGGAGAGGGTGTGGAGAAAAGGGAACCCTCTTGCACTGTTGGTGGGAATATAAATTGACACAGACACTATGGAGAACAGTATGGAGGTTTCTTAAAAAACTAAAAATAGAATTACCATATGACCCAGCAATCCCACTACTGGGCATATACCCAGAGAAAAACATGATTCAAAAAGACACATGCACCCCAATGTTCATTGCAGCACTTTACAATAGCCAGGTCATGGAAGCAACCTAAATGCCCATCGACAGACAAATGGATAAAGAAGATGTGGTACATATATACAATGGAATATTACTCAGCCATGAAAAGGAAAAAAATTGGGTCATTTGTAGTGACGTGGATGGATGTAGAGACTGTCATACAGAGTGAAGTAAGTCAGAAAGAGAAAAACAAATATCGTATATTAACGCATATATGTGGAACCCAGAAAATGGTACAGATGAACCAGTTTGCAGAGCAGAAATTGAGACACAGATGTAGAGAACAAACCGTATGGACACCAAGGGGGGAAAGTGGTGGGGCTTGGGGGTTGTGGTGTGATGAACTGGGAGATTGGGATTGACATGTTTACACTGATGTGTATAAAATGGATGACTAATAAGAAAGTAAATAAATAAATAAATATTTAAAAATATATATATACCAAATTTGTTTAAGCTTTCTTCTGTTGATGGACATTGAACCAGGAAGCAACCCTCACCCCCAGACACTGAATGTGCCAGCACCTTGATTTTGGACTTCCCAGCCCCCAGAACTGTGAGAAATGGATGTTTGTTGTTTATAAGTCAACCAGTCTATGTTATTTTGTTATAGCAGCCCTGACAGACTAAGACAGACATTTTGATTGTTTCCATTTTGGACCTATTACAAGTTGTGTTGCTATAAACATTTATATACATGTCTCTTGGTGCACTTAATAATGCATTTCTCTTTGGCATATAACAAGGAGTAGAATGTCTGGGGCATACAATATGCACATATTCAGTTTTAGCAGACACTGCCAGGCCACTTTTCAATGTGATTATACCAGTCAATATACACCCCCCTCAAATTGTTCCACATCCTAGCTACTTTTTTGTTTTTCTAGCTAACTAATTCTTGATATTGTTCTTTTTTTTTTTAATGTCCACCATCCTTACAGGTATGCAGTAATACCCCATCACGGTTTTAATTTGTATTTCTCTTATTACTAAGAAGTCTTAGCATTTTTTTCTTATGCTTATTGGTCTTTTATGTAATCTTTTATTTATTTATTTTTTGGCATTTGTGAAATGCCTGTGTCACTCCCCCCCACTTTTTTATACTGATTTGTAGGCATTCTTTATATATTCCAGGCATGTCTTTTGTCAGCTACATATGTTGCAAATATTTTCTCCAACCCTGTGACTTGTCTTTTCACCCTCTTAGTAGTGTCTCTTGATAAACAGACGTTCTTAATTTTAATAATGTTCAGTGTATCAGTATTTCCCTTTTTGGTTAGTACCTGGTTTAAGAAATCTTGGCCGACTCCAAGTTCATAAAGATATTCTCCTATGTTAACTTCTAGGAGTATTATTCCTCTGGTTTGCACAAAAACTGATTTTTGTTTACTGATTTTCTACATGGATATTCAATTGACCTAGCACTACTTATTGAAAAGAACATCCTTTTCCCTGTGGCATTGCAGTGGCATCTTTGCTATATATTAAGTGTGAGGTTTTTTCTGAACTCTATGCTATTCCACTGGGCTATTTGTCTACCCTTGTGACAACACCACACTGTCTTAATTATCACTTTAGAATAAGTCTTGGTATTTGGTAATAAAAGTTTTCCAACTTAAAAAAAAATTCCTGCTGGTATTTTGATTAGCATTGCATTCAATCAATAGATTGATTTGGAGAGAACTGAAATCTTACACTGTTGTTATTATCAGATGATATCCTGCTTAATAATTTATTTTTTATTTTCCTTGTCTCATAAAGTGGGATATAAGCCCCATGAGAACAGGAAATTTATCCATTTTGTTTATTGCTCCGTCCCAGAACCTAGACTAATACCTGGCACGTTGTATGTTCTCAAAATACTTTTGAAGTAATTAATTAATATTCTAACTGAGATGTCTTTTTTATCCTCCTCTCCCCTTTTTCTTGGTCAATCCACCTCATCCTTCAGATCTGAAATCATACGCCATATCCTCAGGGGAACTTTGTCTGATCTCCAGGCTGGGACAGGCTCCTCTGTTACCTGTCACCTATTCTGACATCCTGTACTTCTCTCTTTCTTTTAGCAATTACCTACAAACTATCATGTAATAATAATAGTTGACATCAGTCTCCCATACAGAATGTAAGCTCTGTGAGTACAAGGACCAACTCTGTCTTAATTTCTTACTCACTGCTATACTCCCAGTACTTGGCCTTGGTATCATACACAAGGCAGGTGTCAAAAAAATTATTAAATTATTCTCTGAAAGAGGCCTAGACTCCCTCTGCTGTTTCTTAAAAATAGAAGTTATTATATTACCAACGCTTTGCTACCCTAACATCAAAAATCTTTCTAGATGTTTCTACTGATTTTTTCTTCTGGATTATTTGGTGGACACTCTCTACCAGATTTCCTGGGTGGGAAGGGAAATCTGGACCCCTACTCCAGATTGGCTGAATCAGAAGACTCCTAAATTGGAAATTGGGATGGTATGTTTCTAACAAACTCTGTGAGTAACTGTTGCTGTGGTGAGTTTGGCACTCACTTCTTTGGATTACATTCATGACCTTGTTGCTTTATCTCTTGCATGCCATAATTTTTGTAACACAGCTCTGGGTCCAGTTTCTCTCATCATGCCTGCCCATGTCATGTTCTGCTCTCAAGGCTGCATTTTCTCTTTGGCCATCTGCCCTCCAAGGACAGCTGGAAGGCCACCCTGACTGCCTAGTTAAGAACCTCATTAATCTCATCTTTATCTTTCTGGTCATGCTGACCACCCCAGCTAGAGGGGCCGCATGATGTCACAGCTCTCTGACCCAACTTCAAAGACACTAAAAAGGAAATAGCTCAATATTTAAGGAATGTTGAGACAGGAAACCAGAATTTGCTGTCTGTGTGACCTTGAAAATGTCACTTAACTGCTCTTTACTCCAGGCGTAATAATACCTGCCCTCCCTACCTCAGAAATGTTGTGAGGATCAAATGACATGATGTATTGTGTCAGAACTTTGTAAACTATAAACGGGTGTATAAATATTAATTATAATTTAAAATCTCAACCATCCAACTCTTTGCATGATAAGAGGGACTATTTATACACTGTGAGTTTAATGGGAAAGGACATTCTTCCTAGCATTGCTTCATTCCTTGTAAGAAATAAACCAACTGGCTAACTATTGTCTTCTCTGACTTCAAAATGTCCCATACTCTGTAGTTCTAGCTGCACAGTAAAATCGTTTTTTTTTTTTTTCCCCCCCTTTGGCCATGCTGCATGGCTGTGGGATCTTAGTTCCCTGACCAGAGATTGAACCTGGGCCACATCAGTGAAAGCACTGAGTTCTAACCACTGGATCATCAGGGAATTCCCTAAAATCTCTTAACACTTTTGAACCTTTCTATTTTTTACTACTTATCTGCATGGGTTATACAAAATTGCCTTGGTAAAAGTAATATTTTTCAAGTAATGAAACTAGAAAAGTCTCAAGTTGTCCTCTTGAAAAGCCAAAAGTATTAACGTATTCATGTAATACGTTATATTACATGAATAGTGTAATAATGATTTCCACTTCTGTAATGAACTTTAATGATCTCTCCCCTGTAGTCTAACACCCAATCCTATTGAATCTAATCACTAGCTCTCAATTTCTTACTCTCCCTTTCACCTCTATTGCCATTGTCTTATTCAAACCTTTCTCATCCTTAATGTTGACCATTAGAATTCCCTCCTGGGACTCCCCTGGAAGTTAAGACTCCGTGCTTCCAATGCAGGGGACACGGGTTCAGTCCCTGGTCAAGGAACTAATTTTCCACATGCTGCAAGGCATGGCCAAAAAAAAAGGAATTCCCTCCTGCCTTGATTAACTGCCTTTATTTGTTGCCTTCCAATTCCTCCTTTGCACTGCCATAAGGGGTCAGCAAACTATGGCTCATGGACCAAAAAAAGCCAACCCATAATATTTGATTAGAACATAGCCACACTCATTGAAGTACATATTGTCCATGGCTGCTTTGGTGCTACAACTGCAGAAATGAGTAGTTTCAAAAGAGACCAGATGGCCTGGGTAGTGGGTTGAATGACGGCCCTCCAAAAGATATGTCCACCTCCAAATCCCTGGAACCCGTGAATGTTACCTTTTTTAGAAAAAGCATTTTGTAGCTGTAATTAAAGAAAGGATCTTAACATTCTAGATTATCCAAGTGAGCACTAAATTCACTGATAAGTGTCCTTGTTAGAGATACACATAGAAGATGCACACAAAGGAGCAGGTGATCTGAGGATGAGATTGGAGTGATGTGGACACAAGCCAAGAAAAGCAAGGAATGCCTAGAGCCACCAGAGACTGGAAGACACAAGGAACAGAATCTCCCCCTAGAGCCACTGGAGAGAGTGCAGTCCTACTGACACCTTTAATTTGGACTTAAGGTCTCTAGAACTGTGAGAAAAAAAATTTTTTTTGATATTTTAAGCCACCAAGGTTGTGGTAAATTTTTACAATCATCTTGGGAAATTAATACAGCACGAAATTCTAAGACATTGACTATCTGGTACTTTAAGACAAAGTTTTCCAACCTTTACATTTAGAATTTTCTTTTCTAAAATACAAATCTAATCACTTCAGCAACAAGTTCAAACTTATTAGCATGACTTATGAGGAACTTCTTAACTAACCCCTGCCTACCTTCCCCGCTGCTTGTTGCCTACTTTTCCTCTTTATTTTCTCCTCCTTTCTTTTTTTAAAATAAACGCGGTACGCGGGCCTCTCACTGTTGTGGCCTCTCCCGTTGCGGAGCACAGGCTCCGGACGCGCAGGCTCAGCGGCCATGGCTCACGGGCCCAGCCGCTCCGCGGCATGTGGGATCTTCCCGGACCGGGGCACGAACCCGTGTCCCCTGCATCGGCAGGCGGACTCTCAACCACTGCGCCACCAGGGAAGCCCAAAATAAACTTTTAATTTAGAATACATTTAGATTCATATAATAATTGCAAAGATAGTATGGAGGGTTCTCATATACTCTAAACCCAGTTTTCCCTTATTAACATTTTACATGAGTACTGTACTTTGTCACCATTAATAAACCAATATTGGTACTTATTAACTAAAGGCCATTCTTTATTAAGATTTCCTTAGTTTTTACTTATTTTCTGTTCCAGGATCTCATTCAGAATACCCCATTACATTTAGTCATCCTATATCTTTCTTTTTATCTCTTTTCCTTTTTTTTTTCCTTTTCCTTCCTTCTTTCCTTATTTGTTTGTTTTCTTCTGCTCTGTGCCAAACACTGGGCATATAAACAAGCATGGCTTTTCCTTAAAAGTCTAGTGAGGATAACTGACAATGAAGAGTTTAATTAATTAATTAATTAATTAACCTAGTCAAGATAAATGCAAAGAAGAATATGAACAGTGGACAGACAGAAGCCACATTTAACAGAGCCATATTAGGGAATAACCCCATCTGATTAATTTTAAAGATGATTCTTAGTGGGAATAAAAGTGGCAGAAGAAACACATTAAGGAAGCTATTGCGATCGTTCAGGTTAGAGATGGCAGTGGCTTGGATTGAGCTGGTGCAGTGGAGATGGAATTAGAGATATGAGCCATATTCCAGAGGTATTTTTGAGGTAGAAACAAGGGGACTTGTTGATAAATGTAGATGTGGTGGATAAGGGACAAAGTAGAATCAGTCACCAACCTATGAGTATAGATCTCTTCTCTAGCCATACTAATCATCTGTTACTCCTCATACAGGTTCCAAGCTCTCACGCTTATTGAATCCTCTCTGAGTAAATGCCCTTTTCTTCCCCAATTGTTTCATTGGTAAATAATTTCTCTTCAATATTCTCTTTAATATTCTTCACCACTTCTGGGAAGCCTTCCTCTAATTTGTCTCTGTATCCTTCCTCCACTCCACCTCCCTGAGTGAGGGGTCTTTCCCCTTTCTGTCCTTATAGCTGCCTGTACATACTTCTATGCTAGCTTGTGACACCCCATATTGTACTGTTATTTGTTATCTGTCCTTTGAAGGCATTGTGTCATATTCATAGTACAGTCCCTGGCACAGAGAGAAGTAAATGAATGTTTAATTGATCATGTCTTCATAATTTCACAGAAACAGAAAATAATATTACTTATAATTTTCATATTAGAAAGCCATTATCAAAACAATCACTAGCAAATCTAAAATATGACTAATGTCATCCACAGTGCACTTACAACTTCTGATCTTTTGCAAGCACATTCCTTGTTAAAACTTGTAATTTAAACAAGTCTCTTTCGTTCTAAAATATATAGAACTCTCTATTAAGAGACATCTGTAGAGCAGAGTCATATTATTTGTAAAGTTTCAGCCTTCATTTTTTAATTCCATCACTCTTTTGGTTTCAAGTAAGAACAGTAGTCTCCATTTCTAAAAGTTAAGAGTCACTCATGTAAATCAAAGAACTGAAGCCCCAAACTTTGATTAATTGAAAGTTTTTGGTGATGGTCTTAAAAGTGTATATGTTTCAATTCCTTTTCTTTCAGAATACTGTCTTCTGTTTGATCTCAATGAAATTGGATTATGATTATGTAACTTATTTAATCAGCTTGATTTACAAATTTAGTCCATGCTGATAATAAGGGTGTTTTTCTTCTTATAAATAAAGACATTTACCTTGTATTTATTTTCATATTAGAAACATGTTCACAAGTTGGTCATATTTTTATAAATAATAGCCACTGCATTTCCTAAAATCAAGAGCGACTTCCAACAAGTATGCCTTGTTCAACATTTTATAGATTCCTTTCAAGATTTTCTCAGGAAAAAAAAAAAAATGATGTTCTGGGACTTCCCTGGTGGCGCAGTGGTTAAGAATCTGCCTGCCAATGCAGGGGATACGGGTTGAAGCCCTGGTGCAGGAAGATCCCACATGCCACGGAGCAACTAAGACCACAACTACTGAGCCTGCGCTCTAGGGCCCGTGTGCCGCAACGAATGAGCCTGCGTGTTGCAACTACTGAAGCCCGCACGCCTAGAGCCCGTGCTCTGTAACAAGAGAAGCCACCGCAATGAGAAGCCTGCACACCGCAACGAAGAGTAGCCCCTGCTCGCCTCAACTAGAGAAAGCCCACGCACAGCAACGAAGACCCAACGCAGCCAAAAAAAAAAAAAAAAAAAGTGATGTTCTGCTGGGTTCTGTTTTCTTGTCTAATGCAACATACTGTAGTATAAAATACTTAGAAAGCCTGGAGTTGAGGTTGCACAAATGTAGCTAATTTTAACATCTTTTAAGACATCATAGTCTTAAAAATGTTAGCTAATTCTCTGTGAAGAGGCAATCTAAAAGTCTTAACTCATGAGTGGGAGTCAGAAAATTATGGCTTATTTTTCAGGCCACAAAAACTCAGAGCTTGTCACTGAACTTATGCAAACTATAAATAATTTGCTATTTGTTTCTATTATGTGTAGAATTTGCTGGTTTCTGTTTACTTGTTAGCTTGAGTCAATAATACCAATTTTGATATTTGAATTGCTAGAAGGCAGGATCTAATTCTGCTGAACATACTCTATTTTGTATTTTGGACAATGATGTGCATATATAGAGATGTTTTTAAAATAATATTTAAATGATAACGAGGCAACCTTCAAAATTTCCTTCTGGGAACACACTTTTTTCCCCTCAACGTTGTCAAGCACCGATAAGATAGTCAGATGGGCCATATTCAACTGAAAGTTCTCTTCCAAATAATCTTTCACTATTAAATAATTCTGACTTCTGACCCTGCTTTGTTTTTAAGGAGAAAAATTGACCCTTATCTATGAAGGAAGCCTATCTTTCTAGAAAAGAATAACTTGCTCCCATTAGCTGAACAGATAGCTGAACAAATATCTGGACTCCTCTTTGGGTACGATTCCCCTGCCACCACCATCTCCAGAGTTTAGATGGGAAGTCTTATTTGCATTCTGAACTGGTCCTGTTCATATTTAGACTAAATCAACCATGTCTAAGCCAACTCGATCAAAGTGCTGTTGAGCTTTTATTAAAGATCTTCAGGGCAGTAAAACTACTTATGACATCTTTAGTGATAACTGCTAGTATGGGAATAGAAGCAAAGGGAGAAGGAGAAAAAAAAGAAGAGGAAGACAAGGGGAAGGGAAATCCTTAGGGGAACTTTGAAAACAATGGTCCTTCTTTTTAAAACATTTTCCCAATCTCATCAAGATTTAAGCAGATGGGAACAGCAGAATGTCTCGGTATGCTCCAACAGCCCCTTGAGTTTCTTTTGTACCACCACCATGCCCAGATTTCATGCCCCTTAGAAACCTGGCTCTGGCTGAAACATGGAAAATAACCAAATTCTTTTCCCTTTTTCCCTAAACACAACTGAGAGCCCCCATATTGTGAATGTATATTCCCCATAAATATGAAATTGCTTAGGAAGTATCCAGAGCAATCTCATTAATAAGAAATGGCAATACTGTGGTTACCAATTTCTAGAAACACAAAATTAAGTCTGTGTGGTCGAGGCTGCTAGTCGTTATCCAGTATCCATTCTCCCCTTCTTTATTTTGTAATGAAACCACTGACTTTTAGCTGCTCAGAATAAAAGCTACACTTCCCAGTCTGCTTGCAGCTAGGTATAGTCACATTACTGACTTCTGGTCCATGGAATTTGAGCAGATGTGATGTACGCACCTCTTGATCTACCCTTAAAAGGGAACAGTATGCCCTCCATGTTTTTTTTTTTCCCTTTTTGTGCTAACTGGAATGCAGAAGTGATGCTGAATAGTTTTGAGCAATGTGTGTGTGGGAAATACCTTGTGGCAACAAGATAGAAGCAGCCTGGATTCCTGGACAACCACCAGGTTTCCTGGAGCAAAGCTACCATCTATCCCTGGAGCACCAACCACCAGACTGTTACACAAGAGGAAATAAAGAAATAAATGTCTACCTTGTGTCAGTCATTAATTTGGGTCTCAGTCTAGATACTGAACCTGTATTCTAACACATACCAGTACACCAATGAGTTAGAAGACTAATAAAAATACCCTAAGGCTGAAAAATTAAAAATTATGTCCAAAAGGATGAAAAGGAACTCAAATGTAGTCAAAACAATAGTATCACCAGTAAAAACCTGAAATTTAAATTTAAATATTTTTAAAAGGCTGACATGCCATTTGAAGAGTAATGACAGAAAACTGAAATTGGTAACATTGATAAAAAATAGCAAATAATGTTCAAAAGCTTAGGAAAAATATCAGAAGGAATCAAAATATTTTATCACAGATGAGATATTAAATTTTAGCTTTAAACAAGGAGCAACTGGTCTTTTGAGTTGATAACAGTTTGCAGAAAGATTTGACATCCTTCTGTTCAAACTACTGGAAAGGAAATGAGGATTTCTGGAAAAGATTACTAATTTCAACTGTATGTTTAATATCTCAAATAATATTTATACTTTCTTTCATCAATAAGAAAGTATAGGGAAGTATGTGGGAAGGATCAAAAAATAAACTGACTAAACAATATTAAAATGCTATAATATGAGTAAAGTGAGAAATGACAGGATCAACCACACCATATAATAAATTTGTTGATTTTTAGAAATAAACTAAGTTCAAAAATTCCATTTGAGAAATTGGTGAGAGAATCCTAAGGACTCTAAACATTGGTATTCAAACAATCAAAGACAGAAATGTCATTGAAAAAGTTTGAAAAGAAATTAACATATACTGACTTTTTAAAAAAATATGTATTATTGGGCTTCCCTGGTGGTGCAGTGGTTGGGAGTCCGCCTGCCGATGCGGGGCATGCGGGTTCGTGCCCAGGTCCGGGAGGATCCCACGTGCCACGGAGCGGCTGGGCCCGTGGGCCATGGCCGCTGGGCCTGCGCGTCCGGAGCCTGTGCTCCGCAGCGGGAGAGGCCACGGCAGTGAGAGCCCCGCATACCGCAAAAACAAAAAAACAAACAAAAAAAATGTATTATTGATATGATAGAAAGAGGATGAAAGTGGATGCAGATAGAGATAAGAATGAGGGCTACTGAAAGTGAGTAATGGTATGAGCTATAAATTCAACTTCAAATGAACTTTGCCCCTGATTGGGAGTGAGGGCAAAAGTGACCAGATTTCTCACATTTTATTCTTATTCAGCACATAGTAGAAGGTTTTTAAGATGGAGCATTTCCAAGCTTTTTTTTTTAAATGATGCTAATCTGTTTTCAAAAATAATCTTGTGTAAAAGCCCAAAGTAAGAAACAAGCAGTAAGCAGAGTGTCTCCTTCTAAGGCTGAAGCAATTGCCAGGGCCCAGAACTCCAGCTGCCCAAATATTTTGGTTTTTCTGTATCTACCTTCCCGTGCTCCAGATGGTTATTCATAGGAAGGGGTTCCTTGACATCTTAGAGGTTCCAAGAAGGCTCATTTAAACGCCATCTTTATATTGTTATTGGTTTGCTATACTGACCAGTGATAGCATTCATATCTATCTGCCTGGATAGCAAATATTTATTGCCTAGTGGAAGGAAACAGTAATCCCTTTTAACCAATATTTAGTACCCTTCATTTTGGTAAATATCAGTTTAAATGAGGTGCTCCTTTTCCCATGGTTGGTGGATTCACAGACATTATTTCCTTTTCCTGAATGTAGACATAGAATTTCCTCCCTTCAACTTCTCCATTTGAGAAGTGTTATTTAATAGTAACCCCAAATATTTGGTTAGGTTCTGAGTATGAAGTTGTTCAACCTTTTATTTTTAGTTTTAAAAAGAGGACCAAAAACAATCATGAACATCTTCCTAACTTTCAGCATTTTTTCCAAAGATGTCTCTCTTTTTCTCATCCACTTTTAAAACATGATTGACTATCTACAGGAGGCTAAGTTCTGAGTCACTCTCTATATTCAACCACTCATTCAGAGCTATTACTGTTGCCTTGGGCTTTGTCCTCTGTGGACCATTTTGAAGATGAAACTGAACACAGTTCTGAACAGTCTTCTGGCCAGACCCAGAGCCACAGTGCGTATTACAATGTAAGACTTGTTAGTAATGGAGGGAAGAATAGAATGCCTTTCTAAAAATGTGTTTGTTAATTCCTGGCAGAAGTCAATAATTTTTTTAAAAATATTTATTTATTTGGCTGCATCAGGTCTTCACTGTGGCACACGGGCTCTTCACTGGGCAAAGAGGGCTCTCTAGTTGTGGTGCATGGGCTCTAGAGAGCATGGGTTTAGTTGCCCCGCAGCATGTGGGATCTAGTTCCCCAACCAAGGATCGAACTAGCATCCCCTGCATTGGAAGGTGGATTCTTAACCACTGGATGACCAGGGAAGTCCCAACAATAACTTCTTTAATATGAAAAGTATGCATGTCTTCTTTATAATTTTTGTAACCCAAAATTAATATGAAACTTTATCATCAGGAAAAAAGGGTAAACATCATTTCCATGCCAAAAAATAGAAAAGAAAAACATGCTAGATCATATGACTCAACTAAATGTTTCATAACAATGTGTTGATAAATTATTATCATATTTGGTAAAATTAAGAATTTTATGATACCACTTATCCACTTTATTCAATCCAAAATTTAAAACCACCAAAATTGGCATCATTAATGTTGAAAAAGTTTCTTTTTTCTTTTCTTTTTAACTTTGCCTGGCCTTGGTATACTATAATGTTCACTAGAAACAGAACTTCAAGGGTAAGGAGGAATAAACAGGGTCCAAAATTTTCTGCGATTCTGTAGCCTTTTAATCATAGTGTTCCTAGAACAGGAGAAGAGTGGGACAGACAAAAACAGCTTCAAGGAACTAGCTACTTTGGAACACTAAACCACAGTCCCCAAGCAAATTCTATTTTAACAATAGCCACAGAATTTTTTCTAAAGTATTTCTTCATCTTTAATATTTTAAACGCAGTGCCTTAAGTGATATACTGGTTATCTTCCTCTCTCTAGATGATTCCTGCTTTGATGAGTTGCTTTATGTCTCGGTTTCAGTAGATGGTCTGCTGGGTATGGCAAAAACATTTCACATTTGGCTGCTGAGATTTCTATACACTTCTGACAAGCTGTTGGATTTAGGGGTAAAGCAAGATTTTTCTCTGAATGTGCTTCTTTGCTCTATCATGGGGTTTAAAATAATTTTCTTATAAACCCTCAACCTTTTTTTCATATTGGAAATGAATGAAAAACAAGCAGAAACCTTATTACAGCTTACTTTTCACCTAAGCAGTACAAAAGAAGAAGCAATTGCCAGGGCCCAGAACTCCAGCTGCCCAAATATTTTGGTTTTTCTGTATTTTATAATCCATAATCTTTGTAACTTAAAAGTTTATAGATTTTAGTTTCTTACAAATGAGAGTTAAGTAGACAAAGTTGTATTATGGAAAAACTAACTTGAAAGAGTGTTTTCCAAGGCTGGTGCATAATAGGTGCTTAACAAATTCCTGTTAATTATTTTCTTTTGAGGCCATCAGGAGTTTCTTCCTCCTTCTATCCACAAAATTATTATTATGCCAAAGTTATCCTCCAAACTCTCACAGACTTAGAATAATTATGCTTAATGAGCATCTGATTACTTACCATATTCTGAAATTGGAATTTCAAAGCCGTCATGGTATTTATTATTGGGAAGAGGTATGGGGCAGTAGCACAGGGTGTGGCTAGGAGCATGGGCTTTGGCATTACCCAGACCTGTGTTGGAGCCCAGAGCACCTGGATAAGTCACTGAACTTCTCTGTGCATCTGTTTCCTCACCTATAAAATGGAAGAAAAACTACCCACCTCACAAGGTGTTGGTACAAGGACCTACTGTATAGCAAAGGGACCTATACTCAATATCTTCTAATGACCTATAATGGCAGAGAACATAAAAAAAGAATATATATATTTTTATATATATGTATAACTGAATCACTTTACTGTATACCTGAAACTAACACAACATTGTAAATCAACTATATTTCAATAAAAATTGTTTAAAAAAGGTGTTGGTAAAGACATGAGATTATGCATGTAGAGCCTAGCCCAGTAACTTACATTGTGAGCATCATTATTATTATTGTCATTATTATCAAATGCCTGAAGTGTCAGAGAAGAAAAACAAACAACATAAGTTTTAATATATTTATAAAGTAGGTCTTCTCTATTTATACTAAATTAGCACTTTCTACATGTGCTATGAAGAACATGAGGATCCTGTTATTTTCTAGAGAATATACTGAAGTATTAGATTCTATTAACTAAATTATAAAGATTCTTTTTTATATATTTACATGTATATGGAACCAGGACAAGCACTGAGGGGAAACTGCAAAAACAAAAACTCCTGAGCCTTTATGTAATATCCACTAAATCCTTCTAAGGTTCTGAGTTAAATGACAATAGTTTAATTTTTCCTCTGGCTTTTAAAATTAACACTGTAATAGATTTTCACTGTCCACTAGAGGTAGTTAGTTATCCATTGGAAAGAGTCAATCGAGGGCCATATCACACTTTTTAATACTCTTTATTTCAATGACATTCTATAAACTTAATAATTATTGAAATTAATTCATCTACAAGGTTATAAAAACCAGGGTAAAGCAAAAAAAAAGTCTTCCTGAGACATACAGAGCATGAAAAGCACTATCCCAACTTAACCTTATAACGTCATCTAGAGATTTTAATATAATGACTCTTGACTCTTTCTTTCTTACTTGTAGTTAAACTTACCCCATCCCAAAATACTTTTTTTTAGGAAGAACTTAACCCTTACTCTTTCCCCTTCCTCCTGTACCATTCTGCTGCTGCCTTACTTCTAACTTTTGCCATGTATTCTCTGGAGGATCTTGTTTAACATCAACCCAGCACATCATTGCCCTAAAATCTCCTCTAGTTTTCTGCCTAACTTAGATAGGCTGGCCTAATTCAATTCTTCCTTCTTTTTTCCTCACACAATATACAGGCACACTTCATTTCATTGTACTTCGCTTTACTGTGCTCCATAAATACTGCATTTTTTTTTACAAATTGAAGATTTGTGGCAACCTTGCATCGAGCAAGTCTATCTGCACCATTTTTCCAACAACATTTGCTCACTTCATGTCTCTGTGTCACAGTTTAGTAATTATCACAATATTTCAAGGTTTTCAGTATTATCATATTTATTATGGTGACCTGTGATCAGTGATCTTTGATGTTACTGTTGTAATTGTCTTGAGGCATCACAAACCATGCTCGTAAAAGACAGTGAACTTAATTGATAAATGTTGTGTGTGTTCTGATTGATCCACCGACCAGCTGTTCTCCCATCTCTCTCCCTCTACTCAGGCCTCCCTATTCCCCAAGATACAACGCTATTGAAATTAGGTCAGTTGATAACCTACAATGACCTCTAAGTGTTCAAGTGAAAGGAAGAGTTGCATGTCTCTCACTTTAAAGCAAAAGCTAGAAATGATTAAGCTTAGTGAGGAAGGCATGTCAAAAAGCCGGGATAGGCTGAAAGCTAAACCTCTTGCACCAGTTAGCCAAGTTGTGAATGCAAAGGAAAAGAAGGAAATTGAAAGTGCTACTCAAAAAAAAAAAAAAAAAAAAGTGCTACTCCAGTAAACACATGAATGATAAGGAAGAGAAACAGCCTTATTGCTGATGTGGAGAAAGTTTTAGTGATCTGCATAGAAAATCAAACCAGCCACAACATTCCCTTAAGCCAAAACCTAATCCAGAGAAAGGTCCTAAGTCTCTTCAATTATTTACAGGCTGAGAGAGGTGAGGAAGCTGCAGAAAAAAGTTTGAAGCCAGCTGAGGTTAGTTCATAAGATTTAAGGAAAGAAGCTGTCTCCAAAACATAAAAATGCAAGAAGCAGCAGAAAGCGCTGATTGTAGAAGCTGCAGCAAGTTTTCCAGAAGATCCAGATAGATCATTAAATTAAGGTGTCTACACTAAACAACAAATTTTCAATCTAGACAAAAAACAGCCTTATACTGAAAGAAGATACCATCTAGGACTTTCATAGCTAGACAATAGCAGTGAACAACACCTGGCTTCAAAGCTTCAAAGGAAAGGTTGACTCTCTTGTTAGAGGCTAATGGAGCTGGTGTCTTGACGCTGAGGCCAATGCTCATTTTCCATTCCAAAAATCCTAAGGCCTTAAAAATCAGGCTAAATCTACTCTGCCTGTGCTCTATAAAAACAAAGCCTAGATGAAAGCACATCTGTTTACTACATGGTTTACTGAATATTTTAAGCCCACTGTGGAGACCTATTATTAAGAAAAAAAGATTCCTTTCAAAATATTACTGCTCATTGACAAGGAACATGGTCACCCAAGGCTCTAAGGAGATGTACAATGAGGTTTCTGTTGTTTTCACGCCTGCTAACACAGCATCCATTCTGCAGCCCATGGATTGAAAAGTAATTTTGACCTTCAAGTCTTATTATTGAAGAAATACATTTTATAAGACTATAAGATTATTGAAGAAATACATTTTACAAGACAAATCATTATCAGTGATTTGTCTGATAGATTTGGGCAAAGTAAACTGAAATCCTTCTGGAAAAGATTTGTCTTTCTAGATGCCATTAAGAACACTCATGGGTGCAAGGATTCTTCAATACACACAAATCAATCAACGTGATACACCATATTAACAAATTGAAGGAGAAAAACCATATGATCATCTCAATACATGCAGAGAAAGCTTTCGACAAAATTCAACGCCCATTTATGATAAAAACCCTGCAGAAAGTAGGCATAGAGAGAACTTTCCTCAACATAATAAAGGCCATATATGACAAACCCACAGACAACATCGTCCTCAATGGTGAACAACTGAAACCATTTCCACTAAGATCAGGAACAAGACAAGTTTGCCCACTCTCACCACTCTTATTCAACATAGTTTTGGAAGTTTTAGCCACAGCGATCAGAGAAGAAAAGGAAATAAAAGGAATCCAAATTGGAAAAGAAGAAGTAAAGCTGTCACTGTTTGCAGATGACATGATACTATACATAGAGAATCCTAAAGATGCTACCAGAAAACTACTAGAGCTAATCAATGAATTTGGTAAAGTAGCAGGATACAAAATTAACGCACAGAAATCTCTGGCATTCCTATACACTA
>RJWK010041069.1:0-19727 GCA_004363435.1 Platanista minor
TCCAATAAAGACGTTAAAAAAAGAAATATCAAACAATCCCAAACTGAATGACATGCCACGAAATAACCAGTGTTCTTCAAAAGTGTCAAGGTCATAAAAGGACATTAGTGGGATATTTGGACAAATCTAAATAAGGTGTGTTGATTGGTTAATAATATAGTTTCAATGTTAATTTCCTGATGTTGATAATTACATTATGGTCATATAAGATGCTAGCATTTGGGGAGATTGGCTGAAGGGTATTTGGGAACTCTGTACAACTTTTGCAATTTCCTTGTAAGTCAAAAATGATTTCAAAATAAGTTTTTAAAATGAATGTGAAACTTTCTCAAAAAATAAATAACCAATCCAGAAAACAAAAAGCCCCTACCAATAAGAAAGTTTAAAAACTCTCTTGATCATCTCCTTGGTCAAAGAGGAAACACAAACCAAAATCATGGACACGGCAAGGTAGGGGTAGGGGATTAAGAGGTACAAACTAACAATACTATGTATAAAATAAATAAGCTACAAGCATATAATGAACAGCACAAGGAATGTAGCCAATATTTTATAATAACTTTAAATGGAGTATAATCTATAAAAATATTGAATCACTATGTTGTACACCTGAAACTATAATACTGTAAATAAACTATACTTCAATTTTTTAAAAATCATGGACTAATAAGAATTTAAACATTTCACGTCAGAACCTATGGGATATAGCTAACACAGTACTCAGAAGAAAATTTATATTAGTTCTTATATTAGCAAAAGGAAATAAATAAATAGCAAATAATAAATCAATTTAGCATTTGGGTCAAGATGTTTGAAATGGAACCAACAAAACCAGAAAAATTTAATCATGTTAAAAGCAGACATTAATAAATTAGAAAACAAAAAAAGGGAAACAATAAATAAACCCAAAAGATGGTTTGGGGGATAATAAATAAAAACAGATCCACTAGCTAACCTCTCAAAAAGGGGGAGGGCGCACAAATACAAACACACAAACAAAGAAACCAGGGAGAAATAACCACAAAAAGAACAAAAGTTTACTTTGCCCCACTCTATATAAAGCAAACTTTAAAACTTTGATAAAATGAACCACTTTCTAGGAAGATATTTTATCAAAATTGACAAGAAATCTAAGTAGCTCTTAATGTTACAATATGAAAAGTTAGTATTATACCATCTATGTAGAAAAGGGGAGAAAAAAAAATATATCCACACATATACCCATTAAATATCGCTGAACGGGTACAACCACCATAACAGGCGAGGGGACAGCCTTGGAGGAGAGACTTTTCAAGGTATACAACACACACATTTATAATTTTTAAACCATGTGATCCTATTACCTATCCAAAAAATTAAATAAGTGGGAAACAATTTTCCCTTGTAAATAAAATACATAACAATAAATAAAAATTTAAAAAACTCCACAGCAATTTGATCAATTCTCTCTGGTCATTCAATTTCTGTATTCATTTACAAATTTACCTGCTCTGCAAATCCTGCCCATAGGCCTGCTAACCAACTAGTACTGTTAACCCAATTTAAACCAAAGAATTTAAAGACAGCATAGTAAAGGCCTCGGGCACTCTGACTGCAAAACACAAACTAGAATATGTACCACAGTAAAACCTAAAGGTGAATAAAAAAGGAAAGCTGTTCTCATGCCAAATACTAAACACTCCAAGAAGCCAGAAATTCTCTAAACTCAGTTTTTCAGAGACTACTTCTAGGTGTTTTTCCAATGTGATGAATTTGTTATTTCACTATAGAATCTCCACTTGAATTCTATCATTTAGGAACTTAAAAATCAAATATGGCCTTTGGATTGTTTCTAGGCAAACTGCAGAAATAATGTGAATACATAGAATGATATGAAAGATAGGCTATCTCAAGTTCTTCTTCCAAATTCCCAGCAATGTTTGTGGTTATCATCAACATAATACGGGTGTTACGGTTTAGGCAAAATTCTGGCTGAAACCCACTTCAAAAACTCATTTCGTCTCTTTCTTTCACTTCAAATAGTATTTAGCCATCTACCCCACCCCTGTGCCTCCATGTTGATTGCCTGTGGTGGTTATATAGTAATTCAGGTATTTTTGAAGATACACCCTGTACCGGTCAGGATCTCAGTTGCAACTGACAGAAACTGACTCACGTAGAATAGTCAGAAAAGCAATTTACTGGAAAATGATTGGTTAGAACTTATAGAACCTCCAGTTAGGCTGAGGAAGCAGGCTAGGAAGGTGGCAGAAATAACCTTGGACCACAGCCAAAAATCAGAGAATGCTCCTAATGCCACAGCCTGCAAAGCCCTCACCATCAGCCCTCGATGCTCTGGACACTGCCCCTGTGGCCCCTGGAGACGACACCACCACCACTATCACCAGAATGGACTGTCCACAATCCCTGCTTCCTTAGAAAATATATTTCTGCTGGCATACAGAAATATAAACTGATCCTGTATCCAGCCACCTTGATAAACTTCCCTATTATTTCTAACAATCTGTCTGTTTTAGAGGGGGTTTTCTGTCATCTGAAAACAATGAAGCTCCATCCAAAGTCCAGGAAAGGAATAACCACATGGCTGAGCCCAGGTCACATGCCTGAAAACTGGTTAAGCACATATCTGGCATTTTTAGTTTCCATAGTGAGAGGAAGACACTTCTTCCCACCAAGCTTCATAAAGTGGGGAATTCTCCAGATATAAGAATGGGACAGAAAAAACAATTTTTGGTAAAATTCAGAGCACACTGTAGGAAAACATTCTATCAGAAATGATCATGACAGAAATTATAGAAATAATTATATAAAATAAGAAACTATTATAAATTATAATAAATAAACTATTATTAATAATAGTTTATTTATTTATAATAAATAAACTATTATTATTATAAATTAATAATCGAATATATAACATAAAAAATAAGAAGGCACACAGACAACCAAGGATCATTAGGATACAAAAGTAATCATTATATTCTAAGTAAAAGTAAACACAAGAATGATACAATCTTAAAATGTGAACGCTACACTTGGATTATCGCATGGATCCTTCAGAGCAGGTGGAATTCACTCCTCTCCATTCCTCCTGCAATTCCAGAATATACAGTCAGTGAACTTTAAATAATGCATCAACAGCCAACTGTTCTGTAAATGTCTCATCATATAAGACCAATGGACCGCTAAAGGAAAAATCATCAGAGAGGAGCAAAGAACTAGAAACACAGCAAACAATTACTTTTCTGTCTCTCTCCTCTCCTCCCTGAGGGGCATCTTATGGTTCTCCCTTCAAAGAAAAAAAAAAAAAAAAATACAAAGAACAGAAACTCAAACAAGAATGAAGAGACTATGATCTCTCCTTTACTGTCTATGTGTATTCCAGTCCAGTTTTTTCATTCTTAATTTTCTCCTCACGTGTTAAAGTGGACCTGAGGTAATTCATACTTTTATAAAAGCTGAAAATATTTGCAAAAGATAAATTACTTTGGCCTATTTACTCTAGATTAATTTCAAGTGGGACAGTGGGGAGAGCTTCATAAAAGGGATGAGCTGGGGCCCGAAGGAGGAATAAGAAAGAGAAAGGAAGAGGCAATGTTTCGGGCTGAGGAATAACACAAACAGAACTGAGAACATCCAAGGTCTATTCAATGAGCTGAGAGCAGAATGACTACAGCCCAGACCTACTAACACTATGATGTAAAGAGCCTTTAATAAACAGATGAGAAACCTGGAAGAGAAGCAGTTTGGGAAAACCAGACTAATTTAGTTATGGACAGATTAAGAGTTGCCCATGAAATACTTCAAATAATGTTATCAAGTAGGCAGCTGGAAATAGATACTCGGGAAGAGGCTAGAGATCTAGATTAAGAACCACCCCACACATAGATCACGGTCAAAGCCGCAGAACAGGCACTTGGGACTAGTGTTAAATGAGCCCCAGGCTACCAGACACTTAGGTGAAAACTCCTAATCAAACATAGAACCAAATGTGGTGATTAATAATTTTAGATTGCCTAAAGGCAATGCGGTGAGTTCTGTAAACTAATTCTTCTGTTCAGAACAGATTTTCTTTCAAATATTGAAATACTATATAGACACATATACAAACACTGCAGTTCAGGAGAGAAGTCCTCCGAGATCAGAACACTGCTGACCCCTGGGCCACATTTTCAGTTTACAGCGTTTCTCCATGCACGATCTCACTGCATCTCCCTGCAGCAGTGCTGAGCTCACAAGGCTCAATGGCACTATTCTCCTTTTAGACATGAACAAACTGAGGCTGAAAGAGAAAACGACCTGCTCAAGTGGCAGAATCCAGACCCTGAACACAGGTCATGTGACTCCAAACCCAGCGTATTACATCTGAGTGATCAGAGAAACGGCTACAGCAAGAGGGTCTTGAATCTTCATGCAGCTAATCTCTGTCTGTAGGCTGAATACTATTTTTCAAGTGCATAAGGAGGATTTTTCATTTTGTAGTTTTTAAAATTTAAGGCTTTTTGTCTTATAAAAATCAATACACGCTCATTGCAAAAAAGTTGTAATTTTATAAAACTGTATGGTATCTCCTCAAAATCTCAACTCTCAAGGTATCTGCTACGAATAGTTTCGAGTCTATTCCACAAGACCATTTTCTCTATTTATTTTATCAATGCACATTAGGAGCGGTATAAATGTGTCATGTGCTGGAATATATTTACATACTTGCAAATGTTTCCACTGGATCGATTTCTAGAAGGAGAATGTTGGTCACAGAGGAAACTTACATTTTAACAGCTATTGCCAAACTGCTTTCCAAAGAGGCGGTACCAATTTCTACTGACATACAATATGTGACTGACAAATCTGATTACTTAAAATGTAAAATTTCTACAACAAACAAAAAACATCATAAACGAAGTTCATGAAAAAAACAAAGTGAACAAAAGAGTTAATTAAAGAGTTAATGTCAAAGAGTTATTTCCTCTCAAATATGAAAATTTCTTACAAATAAATTACAAATTAAAAAACTGAACAGAGGCTATAAAAAGAAGTATAAATACAAGTGGTCAAAATGTATATAAACCAACATTTAATCCCATTCAGCAAACAAATCCAAATTAAACAAAAGCAATGTATTATTTTTACCCATCAAATTGGCCAAAATAAATTTAAAGACTAATATACCTCGCAGAGCATGGGGACAGGGAACCAAGCTCTCTCGCAGACTGCTGGAAAAAGGATATTAACGGCTCAACTTCTGCAGAGCGTCTTGCCCAGGTGTGAACATTTAATGTACGTGGACTCTACCCAGCAATTCCACTTTTAGGAATTGATCCCACATCAGTAACCAGACAAGTGCACAACCATTTATTTACAGTAATGTTCAATACAGTGCTGAAAAGAATAGCAAAAGTGTGGAAACAGTCTCAATTGGTCTGTCAATCAGAAATTAAATAAAGTGTGATAAAACCATACAATGGAATGTAATATAGCCATAACAATGATGGTGTGATAGCTATTCACTTTACCATGGAAAAATGTCCATGATATTAAGAAATATACAGAACAATTCCATTTATATATGGAAATATATATATGTATTTCAGCCATAGGAAAAATTTCTTAAGATATATATTTATTTCAGAATAGCAATAGTAGTTATATCTACATGGAAGAATTACAGGTAATTTTTCAATATACATTTCTGTAATTGTTTTGAACAATATACATGTGTTTACTTTTTATATTAAAGAAGACACAAGAACATTTTCATTAAAAAAAAAAGACAGGAAACACTGAAAAGTTGGGAATCAGTGGGCCAGAACCAGATGAGGTTATAAATCTTCTCACATTCCGAAATTCTATATAATAATTAAGGAAATATTTACTCTAGGGTGCTTTTTCATCATTAAAAAAAAACCTCCTCAAGATTTATTTTTTCCCCATACCTTTTGAGGAGACTAAAATATAAGCAATATAATCATTATAATTAACATGATATTTGACTTTTTAAATAATAATGTGGCTGCATCTTGGGAGTACAGAGATGATAAAACCCCAGCCTACACTAAACCTTTCTTAGGTTTCAAAACTCCCAAAGAACATCAATGCAAATCTACAAATTCAGGTCCTAGAGCCAGAAAAGGGGACTCACTGTTCATAAAGATCTATGAATATAATATTATCATATTAACAAGATATTACCACTCCTGGATTGTAACTGCACAAGAGAAGTTAAGGCAAACACAAGTTAAACTTACATTTAACTACCAGATGGAATATACTACCTAAGCTTTACTCATCACATTTTATAAAAACGGTTTATAAAAGCATTACTCAAAATATGGTTTCAACTCTTACAGATTATATGTGGTAAAAAATGAGCAACAATTAAATAATTACCTCTCCTATGAAGACTACTATAACACAGTCCAACTTCTCTTCAGGATACAGATTATCAATAAGGGAATGAAGAGTTTCTACGAGGTAAGATTTAACTTCTCTCTTCACTGTGGGAACTCCCATTACTATTGAAACTGAAACAAAATAATGATAGTAATTATATTAAAAGATTTTGCAAAGACAATGCAGAAAAACACCACTGTTTTACAAGTATTATACCCTCTCAAACAGATAGAAATAATTGGGGGATCAAAATATACTACATTGAAAGAAAGAAAAATAAAGAATATGGGGCACACCTATTATACAGTAATTCTTTTCCACATGGCTTCTCCATAAGAAAATAATGTCAAAGAACTGACAAAAATGAAAGACATTAAACCACACATTAAAAATGAACGATGGTAAAGTATAAACAACAGATTTTATTATACAACTAAAGCTTAGCAACATTAAACACATCTTAAAAATTAAAGTCTCATATGTCATGTATAAGATGTCCTAAGGAGGACACAGTATCACTTCTCTGGTTTTCTTCCCAAATTCATAACCTCAATCTAACCATGAAGAAATGTCAGACAAATCCAAATTAGGGGGACACTCCCCAAATAACAGGAAAGACAGAGAAAGGATAAGGAACTGTCCCCAGCTGGAGAAGACTAAGGGGACGTGACAATTACATGAAATATGGGATCCTGAGTCAGATCCTGGAAGATTAAATAATAATAATAATAATAATAAAATGACAAACTCTAAGATCTAAGGTTAACAGCATAGCATCAATGTTAATTTCCTGGTTTTGATCATTGTACAATAGCTATATAAGGTGTGAACATTTAAGGAAACTGGGTGAGGTATATGGAAACTGTGTACTACTCATGCAACTTTTTTTAAGTCTAAAATTACAGTCAGTTCTACTATAATGCTTACTTTGAAATGCAAATTGTTCCTACATGACTAATACATTAGACAACAATTTGAGCATGAAGTCAATTTCACATTTGCTTTTATGCAATTTCTCCCCTGGGACAAACACTCACTAGGTGAACATAGAAAATGGCACCCATTTGAACTGAGTTCAGAATACTGAACCAAGCCATGTAGAAATACCCAAAAAGCACAGCTGCCTCAGTTCACTGCATGCTGTGAACCACAGCTATCGACACCTGGTGTTACAACTTTCTGCCAGATTTCAGTCAATCCGCTTTGTATCACTTCACAAAAAGCTTCCAAGCTGCAGTCCTTCTGAAGCCCACTTTAACAAGCAAACCTCAAGTCTTTTTCAAGGTAGAATACCATATTTATTGTAGTATTTATGCATTTCTCCATCATTTAGTATGTGCAAAATTGTGCACTGCTTTTATTAGCTTTTTTTTATTAGCTTTTTTTTTATTAGCTTTTCTTTTCTTTATGTGTAACTGACAAAGCTTTTGAGTGTTGTGATCCTAACCCCATTTTTCTCCTTTTATTGCACAATTTTGCATAGCACAGTAATATTTAGGAACACATATGTTATATTAGAGTACTTCACAGTTAGTTTTTAAATGTAGTATCTTTAAAAGTCTTAGGGACTTCCCTGCTGGTACAGTGGTTGAGACTCCATGCTTCCACTGCACGAGGCACGGGTTCAGTCCCTGGTCGGGGAACTATGATCCTGCATGCTGCACAGCATGGCCAAAAAATTAAAAAAAAAAAAAAAAAAAAAAACATAAAATAAAAAAGTCTTAGTATCCTAAGTGTTACAGATCAGCAGAGAAGTATTTTGCAAAAGTTAAAATTGTCTTAATTATGTAACAATTTATTGGAGATACTACAAAACACTTAGAGGTCACAGAATTCTAAAGCTAGAAGCAAGTGTAAAGATCATGGATCCATGATTCTACCACCATGATTCTGCAGTTCTAAGGTCCAAGTAGCTTAAGGGAGTCCCCCAAGTTTCCATACCACATTCCTCTCTTCCATTTTGGGATGAAGAGTTTCCAAGGGCTCAAAAAAAAAAGATTTGCTATATTTGTTCTGAACGTGTGCATTGAACACTTATTAAATGCAAGGCATTATTTTAGGTGTTAGGAATATAACAGCACAGATAAGGTCCCTGCCGTCATGGGACCTTTCTTACATTCTACAAGAGGGAAAAAGATAAATAATTTTAGAGGGTGATATGTAGTATACGAATTAAAACATGGCAGGGCTTCCCTGGTGGCGCAGTGGTTGAGAGTCCGCCTGCCGATGCAGGGGACACGGGTTCATGCCCCAGTCTGGGAAGATCCCACATGCCATGGAGCGGCTGGGCCGGTGAGCCATGGCCACTGAGCCTGCGCGTCCGGAGCCTGTGCTCTGCAACGGGAGAGGCCACAACAGTGAGAGGCCCGCGTACCGCAAAAAAACAAACAAACAAAAAACAAACACATGGCAATATTAGAAAGAGGTGGGGGTGGGGAGAGGAAGTACCTCTACAGATAGTGCAGTCATGGAAAGACTCTCTGATATCAACTGAGCTGGTACTTAATGATGAGAAAGAGAAGAGAAAGAAGATGAGGAAACAGCTAGGCGCTGAAGAGAGGATGATATGAACAGTCAAGCAAGAGCAAGAATAGAAATGTCTCTAAAGCAGAATCAGCCTAGATTCAGAGGAATTAGTTAGGGATCTGATCACATATACCCTTTAAATTTAGTTTTAATTCTGAGGGCAAGAGAAAGCCACTGTAAAGCAGGGGAGTGACAACATCCAATTTGTAATTTTAAAAGATTACCAAATTTTATGGAGAATAGACATAAGTGTTAACAAATATAAAAGTATTTTGGAGACATCAGTTAGGAAGTTACTGCAGTAATTTAAGGAAAAGATGGTGGTTTGAATTAGGATGTCTGAAGCTGGAGATGAGTGAGCAGATCTGGGATCCACTGTGGAGACCCTCACCAACTGGGCTCATGGCTGGCAGAAATAAAGGAAGGGAGCGTCGAGGATGACGTGAGTAAGTGGACATGGGATCTTTTACTGAGAATAACACACCTGAGGGGGAAAGGGGTCCCAGTCAAGATTTCTGTTTTGACCATGTTACTCTGAGATGCCTAGAGACAGGATGAGTTACCCCGGAAGCAAATTTCCATATACTTTACTATATGGCAATAGTATACATTACTTTAGTATACATTTACTATACATTACTTTAATCTACCTCAGAATTTTAAAATATTTAGAACATACATTAAAAGAGTATAAACTATGCTATGAAGCATTTCTATGAAATGTTAACGCACATGAAGTTCCAAACTTTGTTCACAGAAAAAGCAAAATCCATGCTGACTCTAGCGTATGCAAAGAAAAATGGCATAAAGTAATAATGCAAATTCTCTATTCCCTACCAGTCTTAAGTTGTTCTGTTTCTGTTTTAAGTTTAGATGGCATGTTTAGAGAAGAAGCCACTTCTCCCAAATAGACTGTTTTGGAGCTGAAATTTTAATTCTTTAGTTTAAACCAAGGCACTCAAGGACTCCAAAAGCACTAAAAAGGAAAGTACTAATTTCGGCTAAATCTACAGAATTAGCGTATCCATGCTAGGGGTAATTCACAAAATACCACCAAAAAAGACAGCTTTTCCTGCCTTCTGGGCATGTTGTAATAAGGTCCCCTTAGGTTGGGGAGCTGGGGGGAGGGGATGTGACTAGTAACAGACAACGAGTCACCCCCATGTGTAACTCACTGCTGAACACAGGTAACTGCAGTGTGAAATCCTTCCTGCTCAGTAGAGCCACTGGGAACATTCAATACGGCAAATGCTCCATCAGCCTGGATCTCTTGAGTGGTCAGTGATGTACAAGGCTCCCTGCTAACCCTGATGAATGTGTACTTTAGCAGAAATAAATTAATAAACCTTAAATTACTTAAATTCCTGAGATTTGGGGGTTGTTAGTTACCACCTCATAACCCAGCCTGTCCTGTTTGATACAATTGTTCTTCTATGGTTTATAATGTAGAAAATGAATGTATTCTAAGGGGTCAGAGTTCAGAAGAAAAAATGTCAGCAACATAAACAGTGGGGCCACGTCATCCTTTAAGAAGGAGCAAGGTGGATTGAGGATCCAAACAGAAACAGAGCCCAAGGGCTGGACAGAGTACTTTGTTTCACTGATTCACTGTCCAACACTTCCTATTCAAGTATTAACTGCGCATCTGTAATACGTCTGTCATGTACTAGACAATCTAAAACACAGTCATAAGAAAGGTAAGGCCACTGCCTCATGGAGTTTATAATTTGACTGAGCTATCATCTGTTGTATCAGTTTTTTTCAACTTTCTCAGGAAGTTTTCAAATTCTAGTACTTACTTCCTTTAAAATCAAGAAAAATTTAGGAACAATTTGGCATTCTTGATCTTCAATTCCTCAGTCTACCTTCAGTTAAAACTACTTTCCTTTTTAAATATTTATTGCTAGTCAAATATTTTAGCCTATCATGCTTCCTTATCGTTTTAGTCAATTATTCCTCATTTCTTCCCTTATGTCCCATGGCAATTTTTTTTTCTCCTGCTGCTTAGTTGCACCTTCTCTGTCTCTGTCTTCACCTGTTCCTTGCCTGAAATGAACGGCTAGAGAACCTTGAAGGCTAAGTCCTGGGCCCTAGGTGGCTTCATCCATCTCTGTATCCTCAACAATCTGTCACTTGCAAGACGACGACGCATAAAATTAAATCTAATTCAGATGTCTCCTTTGAGTTCCAGATCTATATCCCACTGCCTATCTTCCACTACAATAACTCAAGATCACCTCCTAACTTAACATATCCAAATTTAACTGACGGTCCCCGCTTGCAAACCAATTCTGCAAATCATTTTCTGTTGTCCCCATCTCAATGAAAAGCACTCACCATCCATCCAGTTACACGATTCAGAAGCCTAGGACTTATCCTTGACCACTCCCTCTACCTCAGTCCACAAATCCAGCCCCTCACTATGTCCCTCCCATGCATGTCCCCATGCACTGCAAATGACTCTAAATCCAATTCTTCATCTCTACCATCAGTACACCCGAGCCCAAGCTCATCCTCTCTCAAGGGGATCACTGCAACAGCCTCTCACCGGGTCCTTTCCACGTGTTCTCCTTCACACATCCTCATTCTTCCCATTGCAGCAAATGTGATCCCTGCACAATTTAACTCATATCCAGTCATCCTCACTGAGTCCTGCTTAAAACCCTTTATTGGCTTCTTTCTGCTCTTCGGAGAAAAGCTCAAATCCTATAAATGGCCTGCAAAGCCCTGCCTTGACTTGCCCTGACACATCTCTAGCCTCATCTTGTTTCATGCTTCCCCTCAATCTACACGTCAATGACAGTGGCCTTCTTTCATTTTCTAGAATATTCCATGACCCCTTCCATCACAAGGCTTCTGTGCTGCTCTTCTCCTTTTCTGAAATACTCTTTTCTCCCATGTGGGAGACAGCATAATGACCCCCCCAAAGATGCCAAAACCCTAATTCCTGGAACTTGTGACTATATTACCTTATATGCCCAAATGACTCTGCAGATGTGATTAAGGCTCTTGAGATGGAAGACTATCTTGGCTTATCCAAGCGAGCCCAATGTACTCACAGGGTCCTTAGGAGAGGAAGGCAGGAGAGTCAGAGTGAGAGAAGATATGACAAAGAAGCAAGAGGGTAAGAGTCAGAGGGAGATTTGAAGATGCTGTGCTCTGAAGATGACGGAAGGGGCCACAAACTGAAGAAAGTAGGTGGCCCCTAGGAGCTGGAAAAGGCAAGGAAATGGACTCTCCCCTAGAGCTTCCAGAAGGAACACGCCCCTGTTGACACACCAATTTTAGGACTTCTGACCTCCAAAACTAAGATGATAAGTTTGTACTGTCTCGAGTCACTGGGTTTGTGGTAAGGTGCTACACAGCAGCAACAGGAAACTAATACACCCATCTTTACCAGTAAACTATTTATTCCTCTGATCTCAGGTCAAATGTATTTTTCAAGGCTTACCTAAACTCCTTAATTAATAGTCCTTCTAGTCACTCTCAAATCATCCTTTATATCACTAATGTTCTAACTGTACAATTATTTATATAATTGATGAACTGACTAACGCATTCTCCTTTAGTAGAATGAAGCTCACAAGACTAGGAATCATGTCCAATTTTGTGTAACAAAGCACACAAAAGTGCCCATGGAATTTTTTTTTTTTTAACTTCAGCAAATACTTAAAGAACTACCTGCTGTCCTCTACTAATCAGTAATGCCATTTTGGTAGGTAACCTGCGGAGGGTCTTTTCTCAGTCATCCTGCTCAGAATGGACCCTTCATCTGAAGACATGTGTGTTTCTGCAACTGAAATTTTCTTCTATTATTCGTTTGATTATTTCTCCCCTTCACTCTGTTCTCTCCTTCTGAAATTCCTACTAGGTAGATGTTAGAATGTTTGCCTATCCCAACTCTTTGTGACCTTTATGTTGCATTCTGGAAGAACTACACAGCTCAGTCTTTCTGATCACTAATTTGATCTTCAGCTGTGTCTATTCTGCTTATCAGACCATTTATATGGAAAATTAAAATATAATTATTGACAAAAAAACACAAAGATTTCTAACTGATCCTTTTATCATTGTCACTTACGAGTTGTCCTTTCTCATCCCTCTGAAATTTTTTTTTTTTTTTTTGGCGGTACACGGGCCTCTCACTGTTGTGGCCTCTCCTGTAGCGGAGCACAGGCTCCGGATGCGCAGGCTCAGCGGCCATGGCTCACGGGCCCAGCCGCTCCACGGCATGTGGGATCTTCCCGGACCGCAGCACGAACCCGTGTCCCCTGCATCGGCAGGCGGACTCTCAACCACTGCGCCACCAGGGAAGCCCCTGAAAATATTTTATGTTTTATTTTTATATTATATTCTGTGTACTCTACAAGTTATTGAGTCATTCATGATGTTGGTCTTCTTAAGTGTTTGGGAACCCTAGTTGTATAAGATGGCCCTTTACCCATGTGTAGTTGCTGTGTTTGTTTACTGCAGCCTGCCTCTGTACATCTGTGGGAGCATCTGGACGTGGTGTGGGTGGGAGTTTTTTGTTCTGGACATGAGAATTCCAACCCCTCTCCTGAGTGGGTCAGTAGCTGCCTCCAGAACAATTCTCCCTCCTTACCCTTAGGAAGGCTCAGCTGGTCTGAGTGCTGATCCTTAATCAGCCTGACTGCTGAAGAACACAATTCTTAGCAAAAAAAATGCTATTCTCTGATCTAAAAAACTGAAGTTCTTAATATAAAGTGCCTAGATAGCTTTTAGGGCTCCACAAAACCCCAGAAATTACATACAAAATTACTTTTTCTATGCATATTTTTCTAAGTAGAAGGTTGATAACTTTCCTAAGATAGCCAAAGGGTTCTATTACTCTAAAAATGTTAAGAACCACTGCTGAAAGATTTTTAATGTAACTCTGTGGGTTGTCTGGGTTTTTTCCCACAAGTTGTCTGCTTTTTCTACCTTTAAAAAACAGTTTCAGGGCTTCCCTTGTGGCGCTGTGGTTGAGAGTCTGCCTGCCGATGCAGGGGACACGGGTTTGTGCCCTGGTCTGGGAAGATCCCACATGCCACGGAGCGGCTAGGCCCGTGAGCCATGGCTGCTGGGCCTGCACATCTGGAGCCTGTGCTCCGCAATGGGAGAGGCCACAACAGTGAGAGGCCCGTGTACCGCAAAAAAACAAAAACAAACAAACAAAAAAAAACAGTTTCAGCTTAATAAGAATGTTAACCACTGAAAAGCTGGTCGACCAAGATTGTATTATATTTATGATGGATAAAGCCATAAACAAATGGGCTAGAATAAGCATCTTCAAAAAAGAAAGAGAATGTCACATTCATAAAATAATTAGAGCTGACTATAAAAGAACTTACTAGAGACCTTGGAAGTTTTAAATAACTTTAAAAATACTTCTACTTTCTTTTCATTTGTTTCTTATTCATGAGGAAATAGTCTAAACCAAAAAATGCATGAAATGGCTATGGCAACTTACCCAAATAGTGATTATTAAAGGAAGAGACACACTATCAACTTCAGAAATAATTAACGATCAATGTTTTAAAGAACATAATTTAGAACATACTACGTATCTTATTAGTCTTTGTAATCCAGTATATCCCGTAAAAATAAATATTTCTTGAATCAATAAAGACATGGAAGAATGAGTTAGTCTGAACATAATTTAAGAGTTATCACCTCCACAGGAAAAGTGTATAATTTTAAATGATTCATAAAATAGAAAGATGGCAGAACTAAAAAATGATGAATGTGAAAACTTAAACTTAGAATATCAAAAACCAGTAAAATACCTAAGAATCCTATTGAATCAAATGCAGATTGAATCAGCTTTTCAAAAACATTATCATAAAGCTGCATTGCAATACCTAAGACGTAATGATTTTGTCATTTGTTAAAGACTTAGGAGCAAAATGATATTTTTGTCTCTACATCCTAAAATCTACAAAGATTAACAAAGTCAAAGTGGAGAAATAAAAAGTATAAAAGAATCATATATAAGTCCCACAAGGAAAACTCAGGAAGCTCTGGTGACTCTAACAAGAGGAGAAAAAAATGCCACAGGTTATCTTTTAGGTGTTTTGGGAAAAAGATGCAAACCAAATTATTTCTATTATTGCATGAAAGGTTAAATATAAGTGACTATATACTTATATTTCTGTAAGAAAAGTAGGGGCAGACATATGAAAAACTTTCTTGACATGACTGTAAGAGCTATTAATGTTGAAATAAGATACAAGAAAAAAAAAGTTATTTCTTTACCTCTCAAATTTTTAAAATAGAAAAGTTTCAAAAGTTTAAACACTGTTTTGCCTGAAGATAGGGCTTGAACTAGATGTCTCATAATCCTTTTCAGCTCTATTACTCTGGTCTTTGGAGAAAAATATCCAACTCCCTTCAACATGGAGTTTAGAATGACTTCTAAGTTACTATGCACAGATCAAGAACTTTTCATTCTTTAATCTGCCTTTTTCCTTAAAATTTTATTTATTTTTAACATCTTTATTGGACTATAATTGCTTTACAATGTTGTGTTAGTTTCTGCTGTATAACAAAGTGAATCAACTATATGCGTACATATATCCCCATATCCCCTCCCTCTTGCATCTCCCTCCCACCCTCCCTATCCCACCCCTCTAGGTGGTCACAAGGTACCGAGCTGATCTCCCTATACTATGCAGCTGCTTCCCACTAGCTAGCTATTTTACATTTCGTTGTGTATATATGTCAGTGCTACTCTCTCACTTCGTCCCAGCTTACCCTTTCCCCTCCCCGAGTCCTCAAGTCCATTCTCTATGTCTGTGTCTTTATTTCTCTCCTGACCCGAGGTTCATCAGAACCGTTTTTTTCGTTGTTTTTTTTTTTAGATTCCATATATATGTTAGCATACAGTATTTGCTTTTCTCTTTAACACTAACTTCATTCACTCTGTATGACAGACTCTAGGTCCAGCCACCTCACTACAAATAACTCCATTTCATTTCTTTTTATGTCTGACCATATATGTGCCACACCTTCTTTATCCATTCATCTGTCGATGGACACCTAGGTTGCTTCCATGTCCAGGTTATTGTAAATAGTGCTGCAATGAACATTGTGGTACATGACTCTTCTTGAATTATGGTTTTCTCAGGGCATATGCCTAATAGTGTGATTGCTGGGTCATATGGTAGTTCCATTTTTAGTTTTTTAAGGAACCTCCATACTGTTCTCCATAGTGGCTGTATCAATTTACATTCCCACCAACAATTCAAGACGGTTCCCTTTTCTCCACACCCTCTTCTGTATTTATTGTTTGTAGCATTTTTGATGATGGCCATTCTGACCAGTGTGAGGTGATACCTCATTGTGGTTTTGATATGGTTTTCTCTAATGATTAGTGATGTTGAGCATCTTTTCATGTTTTTGTTGGCAATCTGTATATCTCCTTTGGAGAAATGTCTATTTAGGTCTTCTGCCCATTTTTGATTGGATTGTTTGTTTTTTTGAGATTGAGCTGCGTGAGCTGCTTGTATATTTTGGAGATTAATCCTTTGTCAGTTGCTTCATTTGCAAATATTTTCTCCCATTCTGAGGGCTGTCTTTTCGCCTTGTTTATGGTTTCCTTTGCTGTGCAAAAGCTTTTAAGCTTCATTAGGTCCCATTTGTTTATTTTTGTTTTTATTTCCATTTCTCTAGGAGGTGGGTCAAAAAGGATCTTGCTGTGATTTATGTCACAAAGTGTTCTGCGTTGTCTAAGAGTATTATAGTGTCTGGCCTTACATTAAGCTTTTTAATCCATTCTGAGTTTATTTTTGTGTATGGTGTTAGGAAGTGTTCTAATTTCATTCCTTTACATGCAACTGTCCAGTTTTCCCAGCACCACTTAGTGAAGAGGTTGTCTTTTCGCCATCATATTCTCTTGCCTCTTTTATCAAAGATAAGGTGACCATATGTGCATGGGTTTATCACTCAGCTTTCTATCCTATTCCATTGATCTATATTTCTGTTTTTATGCCAGCCATACTGTCTTCATTACTGTAGCTTTGTAGTATAGTCTGAAGTCCAGGAGCCTGATTCCTCCAGCTCTGTTTTTCTTTCTCAAGATTGCTTTGGTTATTAGGGGTCTTCTGTGTTTCCATACAAATTGTGAAATTTTTTGTTGTAGTTCTGTGAAAAATGCCATTGGTAGTTTGATAGGGATTGCACTGAATCTGTAGATTGCTTTGGTTAATAGAGTCATTTTCACAATGCTGATGCTTCCAATCCGAGAACATGGTATATCTCTCCATCTGTTTGTATCATCTTTAATTTCTTTCTTCAGTGTCTTATAGTTTTCTGCATACAGGTCTTTTGTCTCCTTAGGTAGGTTTATTCCTAGGTATTTTATTCTTTTAGTTGCAATGGTAAATGGGAATATTTCCTTAATTTATCTTTCAGATTTTTCATCATTTGTGTAGAGGAATGCAAGGGATTTCTGTGCATTAATTTTGTATCCGGCTACTCTACCAAATTCACTGATTAGCTCTAGTAGTTTTCTGGTAGCATCTTTAGGATTCTCTATGTATAGTATCATGCCATCTGCAAACTGTGACAGTTTTACTTCTTTTCCAAATTGGATGCCTTTAATTTCTTTTTCTTCCCTGACTGCTGTGGCTAAAACTTGCAAAACTATGTTGAAAAATAGTGGTGAGAGTGGGCAACCTTGTCTTGTTCCTGATCTTAGAGGAAATGCTTTCACTGTTTCACCATTGAGAACGATGTTGGCTGTGGGTTTGTCATATATGGCCTTTTTATGTTGAGGAAAGATCCCTCTATGCCTACTTTCCAGAGGGTTTTTATCATAAATGGGTGTTGAATTTTGTCAAAAGCTTTCTCTGCATCTATTGAGATGATGATATGGTTTTTATCCTTCAGTTTGTTAATATGGTGTATCACATTGATTGATTTGCATATATTGAAGAATCCTTGCATTCCTGGAATAAACTCCACTTGATCATGGTGTATGATCCTTTTAATGTGCTGTTGGATTCTGTTTGCTAGTATTTTGTTGAGGATTTGTGCATCTATGTTCATCAGTGATATTGGCCTGTAGTTTTCTTTGTTTGTTACATGTCTGTATGGTTTCGGTATCAGGGTGATGATGGCCTCATAGAATGAGTTTGGGAATGTTCCTCCCTCTGCTATATTTTGGAAGAGTTGGAGAAGGATAGGTGTTAGCTCTCCTCTAAATGTTTGAATGAATTCACCTGTGAAGCCATCTGGTCCTGGGCTTTTTGTTTGTTGGAAGATTTTTAATCACAGTTTCAATTTCAGCACTTGTGACTGGTCTGTCTGTATTTTCTATTTCTTCCTGATTCAGTCTTGGTAGGTTGTGCTTTTCTAAGAATTTGTCCATGTCTTCCAGGTTGTCTATTTTATTGGCATAGAGTTGCTTGTAGTAATCTCTCATGATCCTTTGTATTTCTGCAGTTTCAGTTGTTACTTCTCCTTTTTCATTTCTTATTCTGTTGGTTTGAGTCTTCTCCCTTTTTTTCCTGATAAGTCTGGTTAATGGCTTATCCATTTTGTTTATCTTCTCAAAGAACCAGCTTTTTTACTTTTATTGATCTTTGCTATCGCTTCCTTCATTTCTTTTCCATTTATTTCTGATCTGATCTTTATGATTTCTTTCCTTCTGCTAACTTTGGGGGGTTTTTGTCCTTCTTTTCTAATTACTTTAGGTATAAGGTTAGGTTGTTTATTTGAGATTTTTCTTGTTTCTTGAGGTAGGATTGTATTGCTATAAACTTCCCTCTTAGAACTGCTCTTGTCACATCCCACAGGTTTTCAGTCGTCGTGTTTTCATTTTCATTTGTTTCCAGGTATTTTTTGATTTCTTCTTTGATTTCTTCAGTGATCTCTTGGTTGTTTAGTAGTGTATTGTTTAGCCTCCATGTATTTGTATATTTTACAGTTATTTTCCTGTAATTGATATGTAGTCGCATAGAACTGTGGTTGGAAAAGATACTTGATAATGATTTCAATTTGCTTCAATTTACCAAGGCTTGACTTGTGACCCAAGATATGGTCTATCCTGGAGAATGTTCCATGAGCACTTGAGAAGAAAGTGCATTCTCTTGTTTTTGGATGGAATGTCCTATAAAATATATAAATATCGATTAAGTCCATCTTGTTTAATGTGTCATTTAAAGCTTATGTTTCCTTATTTATTTTCATTTTGGATGATCTGTCCATTGGTGAAAGTGGGGTGTTAAAGTCCCCTACTATGATTGTGTTCCTGTAGATCGCCTCTTTTATGGCTGTTAGCATTTGCCTTATGTATTGAGGTGCTCCTATGTTGGGTGCATAAATATTTAAAATGGTTATATATTTTTCTTGGATTGATCCTTTGATTATTATTTAGTGTCCTTCTTTGTCTCTTTTAACAGTCTTTATTAAAGTCTATTTTGTCTGATATGAGAATTGCTATTCTAGCTTTCTTTTGCTTTCCATTTGCATGGAATATCTTTTTCCATCCCCTCACTTTCAGTCTGTATGTGTCCCTAGGTCTGAAGTGGGTCTCTTGTATACAGCACATATATGGGTCTTATTTTTGTATCCATTCAGCCAGTCTATGTCTTTTGGTTGGAGCATTTAATCCATTTACATTTAAGATAATTATCAATATGTATGTTCCTACTACCATATTCTTCATTGTTTTGGGTTTGTTTTTGTAGGTCCTTTTCTTCTCTTGAGTTTCCCACTTAGAAAAGTTTCTTTAGCATTTGTGGTAGAGCTGGTTTGGTGGTGGTGAACTCTCTTAGCTTTTGCTTGTCTGTAAAGGTTTTAATTTCTCC